>SKCR01004426.1:0-172716 GCA_019454045.1 Zanthoxylum bungeanum
ACTAGAAAACAATGTAATTGTTGCTCTCCATGGGTTTTCTAAGAGGAATATCCTATATGCAGTGGTAAGTGGCGGAGGAAAAGTAGACACTCGATGAAAATCAGAGTAATACTTGTTCCAGACACCGAGTCCTCACGGACAACACCAACAGTTCACAAGGATGAAACTGTACCATATCTTCAATACACAATAATCGCGTAGGTCGGAGAGAGTCAGAAAATAACCTGGAGGTATGGGTTTTCTGATCTCACCTCATGTAGGATATCAATCTTATTGCCAAAAACGAACCGGCTACCTATGAGGAAATGATACAAGGTACGAACACTTTTATGGCAAAGTGCCATTGATATCTGAAATGATTCCATGTATACCAACAAGTTTGGACACTAGTTGATGTACCAGAAGACATTGTGCATATGATACTATATTAGTTTTCAGAAGAACAACCTGGATGGCAACATAAAATGTACCACAGCTAGGCTTGTACAGAAAAGGTATCGTCAATGGAATCAGTTCGGACTAAGACGAAACTTTTTATTTTTTGCCATAATTAAATCCATTTGGATAATGCTTGCTAATGCTACATTTTTTATTTTATGGAAATATGGCCATGGACGTCAAAATCGCTTTCCTTCACGGAAACCTTTGGAGGATGTTTACAAACATCCTGACGGTTTTTTGTGCGATCATAACAGCAACAAGGTTGCAAGTTAAATCGATCCATTTTATGGATTGAAGCAAGCATTGAATTCTTGGAACCATTGTTTGATGTACTCATAATGGTATCTGATTTAATTCAAAAAACAAAGATGATTATTGTTATATAAGGAGGTAGTGGGAAGCGCTACTGAAGTGATTTACTATTATAATGATGATATATCATTTCTTAGAAATGAAATTCCCATAAACATCGGTGCAAGCTTATTTCTGAAAATTATCTGCTAGGGACTATTTGGAGTACCGGCAACCTTTATTCCTAGGAATAAGGATCTATGGGATAGATCTAAAAAGTTGTTGGAAACCACTCAGAGCCTAGTACATTTGAAAGATTCTTACGCGGACCTTGTGTCTTCCTCTATGCTTTGAGCATATGGAGAACCAATCCGGGCCCCAATCCAGGTGCTTGTCACGGGATTGTGTTAGAAAATCCTTACGTGTCTTAGACGAATAAGGCTGCTTTCTTAAATTGGAGAATGAGAAACTTGAGATGACTGGGTTCACTGCTGCAAGTTTCTAAACCGACAAAGACGGATTGAAGTCACAATTAGGGTTTACGTATTAGTTCGAAAACATGAAACAGTGAGCTGGCATCCTACAAGTCAAGATATTATTGTTGTTAGACATTATGTCCCATAGCGTCACTGTTTGTAAATGATATTGTATTATTGTACAAAATTAACTATGTGATAATGAAATTGCCTTTTGCCGTTTTGTAATATTATTTACTTTGACTAATAAATGGCGAAAGTCCATATGATTAATACTGGATTGAGATGATATGAGACAGTATCAATCTATAAAAGTTTAATCATTAAATATCCCTAGTCGGAGTATTATCGAGATCGGACATCGATAATGCGGAATAGACTAGTTGCGCTGTGCACGTTGTGAGGGCACAACAGCATAGTTCTCATATATTTAAGTATTGGATACTTATGCAAGTGCAATAGGAGGTTGTGTTTTACCGATGGTACGGAAAACAGCTTCGCTCTGGATAGACCCCGCGGAATCCCATTGGTAGTATGTCTGCGTGTCTATGGGAGGCCGCATCAGGGTAGGTGTATATGGTCTTAACCTGAGACTTACATCGCTAGTACTTGCGACAATCGGTAAACTTTGGTTTTGGTGGTTGGGGACCCTAACCGGTTCTGTGTACACCTCTTCTGGGTTTATCGAGAATCGTAGTGTGCTGGATGTGATGTCAAGATGGAAGTATCGCTTCAGACATATGGAGGCGATGATCACGCAGGGCACAGAACTAGTACTCTATAAAAGGTTGCAACCGTCGGGACAATATGACTAGGTCAGGATTGTCTGATTTAAAGAGACTAGCTGCTTGATGTCCGATATATGTTTCGTACGGGGCAGACACATCTCCAGCCCCAGGCCTAGCATGTGATCATCCGATACTGGATCGATTACGCAATACTACGGTATACTACGCCTGATACAGATCTTATATTCCTATTAGAATATTTCTGGAGAATTGGGTAGGCATGGCGCTTTGCTAGAAGCCAACCTTGTCTTGTGAATCGGTAAAGACGTAGTACGAGGTACGTACGTGTTCGGATTATCCGACGACCGTATTTACTGCCAAATATCCGGAGATCTCTTGGGTCGCTTCCTGAAGATTCACCTATGATATTTGATTCGAACTTAATTAATCTTGGATTAATTGCGGAGAAACTTTATCTCGGATAAAGTGCCTTATTTAGAGAGAGAGAACGATTAATTTGGAATTAATCGATATAATTATTATATTCGATATAATAATCGAAATTCGATTTCGACGCGAAATTAAAATTAGATTTTAATTCGGGCGTACGAGTTAATTTAGAATTAATTCGTAAGCGACGTAAATAATAATTTCGCTAGGAGCGATTATTTATTTAAATCCGATTTAATTAACGTCGCGACGCTAGCTCGGTATTTCGGAAATATCGAACCCGAACGCGTGAGTGGACGTGGGCCCACTTTCATTGGGAAACGTGTGGGGCCCACATGACACTTGTCATTGATATGGCATTGCATGTTAATAGTGTACAAAACACTCTAAGGCATTGCATGGTGATAGTGTGCATTTCACTCAAAGGTTTTGCATGGAGTTTGAGTGTTTGACACTCTAAGCCATTGCATGGTTTATGTCATAGATTTATTATTAATTTAATAAATTATAACATAAATATAAATTGATTTTTGTTAGACAAAGATTAATTAATTCAAGACTTTACACCAAAAATTCTCTCTTCTCTCTCAAATGCCGAGAACTCCATTGACAAGGGCAAGGAAGATTTGATCTTCCATTTCTCCATTTTTGCTAGCACAAGCAAGGGATCAAAAGAGGTGATAGGGAAACCATCAAAGAGCTTGGAATACAAGAGCTTGGAGCTTGGAGTCTTCTTCCTCCTCTTGCCGAACCATCCATCACTTGGAGCTTCTACCATTTGATCATCTTCTTCATCACAAGGCATTGTAAGTATGATTCCGCCATACTTCATGTTTAAATATATATTCTTTGTAGTATTTTACATGCTTAATCTTTCTTGGGACATATAATAGAAACCAACAATGGTATCATTGAGCTAGGTTTAAGCATGAAATACTTTAGGTTAAAATTTGGGTAAAATTGATTGAAGCATGTTCTTGTGAAATTTGATGAATGAGTATGCTTATATGTATGTTAAATGACATTATATGAAATCAATTTTATGAAAAATGCATTGGATGATTTTTCCCCAAATTTTGACCTTGGCCGAATGGGTGTGTTAAATTGATTGAAGCATGTTCTTATGAAATTTGATTAATTAGTCTTGCTTTGCATGTGTATATACATGCTGAATATGGAATCAAATTTCATGAAAAATGCATTGGATGATTTTTCCCCAAATCCATGCCTTGGCCGAATGTGTTACTACTTGGAGTAGATTGAAAATTTTTGTGTTTAAGATCATTAGATGACTTAGAACGTGTACGGGACGTAGATTAGTAATTCAATCGGATTGAAAAACAAATCGACACAAAAACTCACCTTGGCCGAATGTACAAGGACATGAAATGGAGTTGATTTTTGATAAAATTAATGTTGGACATTTAATTTGACAAATACATGATTAATAAATTAAATGGGTATTTTTGAAATATTTGGTTTAATATATTAATCTTGGTATTACACTTTAATTAATTGGACTTTAATGTTTGGAATATTAAAATTTAATTAATGGGCTTTAATAATTTAATTGGGCCTTATGGGCTTAAAATTGGTTTTATGGCACTTAAGGGTGATTCCTTATTTGGGCTTGGCAATTGGGTTTGACCCACATTGACCAAAAGCCCAAGCCTTAATAAATCAATTCTAAGCCCATTTGACTTGAATTAAATTCAACATTGGATGTTAATTGGGCTTTGAGACCCAATAGGATTAGATTTAGAATCTAAGTCTTTAAAGCATATTAAAAGTGTAAACATTTGATTTGGAATTAAATAATTGGATTAGTATTGAATACGAATTGAATTAGATTTAATTAGTAGTTCGATATAATTCGCGAATTCGTACTTTATGTACTTATTCTCAATCGAGTTGGACTCGCACAAAATCAAACCGTTGTTTGAACATTGGATGATCACATTAACAAAGACTAATTAATTGGATTAGATTGGTTGTAAAAGCATGTCTTGTTTGAATATATATGTATGTGATGAATGAATAGTGTATATCGGATGGATATTAGAAGGGAAAGGGTAATTTTAGAAATTATTGTAAATTTGGAATTTATTAATTGGACCTGCGTGTCCAGCCTTATCTCTTTATCTCTTTGTATTCTCTTCTCACCTAATTCCCCTCAATGTAAATGAGGTTTCTCTTATTGTATTATGTAATTGGGTAGTTGTAGAATAGTGCTAGCGGGGAGAGGAAAGGGAGTGATTTGTTCTAGGAACAAGTTGTTTAAATATCCATCCGCATATCACTATTACTTTACTTTACGCGCTTTATGATGTTTTAGAAGCATGCTTAAGGGTGTATGATGATGAGACCTAACAAAGATAAATAAATTGGTTGCCAATTACGCGAAAATCCCTCAATTTATATTAAGCTAAATATCCTTCCATTGAATGGTTCTTGTTCAAGATCCGAAGTTGGCATTGGTTTGTTTTTGACCAAAGTCAAGACCTTTGTCAACCTAGGATGTACTTGAATCATGAGAGTTTTGTTGCATATCGGTGTCTTGTCCAAATCGTGATTTTTATTGACCAAAGTCAAGGTCACTTTTTGTCCAACGACATTGATTACGAAACTTTCCTCGTCAATGGGTCTAGCTTAAACGGAATCATTAGGTTTGTTTTTTGGCCAAAGCCAAAGCCTAGTTGATTCGGAGGATATGGTTAGGAGAATGTATTGGATACATTGACATTATACATATGTTTCGGACTTGGATGTCCACCTAACCGGATCTAGGAATTGGATGAGATCCAATTGATCATGGAGATCTACCTATGTTAAATAGCATACAATTTTTTTGGCCAAAGTCAAGGTTGTGTGTTATTTAACGGGATCCTAGCCCACTAGGAAATTAGATTTCCCGAGTTGTCTACAGAGGGTTAGAAACTTGAAGAAAATAGTGGGAGGCTATTATTGAATTTGCAATTTCGTTCAGATACTTAGCCTTACGCGTCTTTCAAAAACATTTCGTCAATATTTTAATTAGTTGGACTAATATATTGTTATTTTATTTGTAACAGTTTGACTGTACCCAATACATCGTTGACTTTATAGTTGGACTATAGTTGTCAAGATGATTGGCAAAGGTAATATCCGTGACATTATCATGGGCGATAATGTCTTCAGAGGGACAAACTTTGCCGACTGGGAAATGAACCTCAAGATAGTGCTTGGGGCTGAGAGGATACTGTATACTATTCAGAGACCTCTCCCGCCTAAACCCACTGAGCCACTGGAGCTAGAGTTATGGAAAACTCATAGTGATGATTGTGACCAAGCTCAGTCAGTTATGCTAGCTGCAATGACCCAGCATTTCAGACGCCAGAATAGGGACTTGGATCCCTATAACATGATGGCAAGATTGCGTGATCTTCACCGCACTAATAAGCGGATGAAGAGGTACGAGCTAGTAAGGAAACTCTTCCGCTCCCGGATGACAGATGGCGCATCAGTTGAAGCCCACGGGGCTCAAATGATTGCCGATATTGATGAGTTGGCCAATATGGGAATAGTCTTGGAGGCTGAGCTGACTATAGATATGATCTTGCAGTCACTTCCTGATACTTGGAAACAAATCATAGTCAACTATAAGTTGATGGATACAGATGACACTCTTGGAGAGCTGTTATCTATCTTGAAGGAGTCCGAAAGGGAACTCCTAAAGGGGAGCAAGCGCGAGGCGCATTTTGCATCGACCTCTCATGCGCCAAAGGGTGGCCCCAAGGCAATTGGAGGTGCAAAGAAGAAGAAGTTCAAGAAAAAGGGCAAAGGCAAGTTGACATCTGCTTCTAGGAAGCCAAGGGACAAATCTCACGACATCTGCCTCAACTGCGGCAAGAGGGGTCACTGGAAACGTGACTGCCGAATGGGCAAGGGGCAGAAGGAGGATATCAAGGATGGCAAGGCTATCGCTTCTGGTATGTTTGTTATTGAGATAAATATGAATACTTCTAGTTTTAAAAAATTGGATTTTTGATTCTGGTTGTGGTGCTCATATTTGTACTGATGTGCAGGATCTGCAGGATAGCAGGGTGCTGGCATCCGGGGAGATGGATCTACGAGTTGGAAACGGAACACCAGTTGCTGTTTTGGCCGTAGGGACTTTTGTTTTAGTACTGCCCTCAGGGCATGAACTTAAACTTTTGAACTGTTATTTTGTACCTAGTTTAACTAGGAATATTATATCTGTATCCTTGTTAACCCAGCAGGGTTACACTTTTGTATTCAGGAACACTGGGTGTTATTTATATAAAAATGATGCAGAAATTTGCACAGCTGTTGCAAATAACGGTCTTTATATTTTGAATATAAATGAATCTCCTAAAATGACAAACAAAAGGCTCAAAAGAAGTAATCTAAAAGATGAAGCTTATATGTGGCATTGTCGTCTGGGACACATCAACAAGACTCGCATATCCACACTTTCGAAGAGTGGGTACTTGGACGAATTTGATCCCAATTCATATGACGTCTGCGAATCTTGTCTTTTAGGCAAAATGCCTAAATCACCTTTTAGTGGTAAAGGTGAACGTGCCACAGAACTGTTGGCTCTCGTTCATACTGACGTATGCGGGCCCATGTCTAGCCAGGCTAGAGGTGGATTTCACTACTTCGTAACCTTTACAGATGATGCATCTCGTTACGGTTATGTGTATCTTATGAGACACAAGTCGGAAACTTTTGAGAAATTCAAAGAGTTTCGACACGAAGTGGAGAAACAAACAGGGAAGAGTATCAAGACATTACGGTCAGACCGTGGTGGCGAATACTTAAGTTATGAGTTTCAAGATTACTTGAAAGAATATGGTATTCTTTCACAGTGGACTCCTCCTGGAACACCGCAATTAAACGGTGTGTCCGAACGGAGAAACCGCACCTTGTTGGACATGGTGAGGTCAATGATGAGTCGCACTGAGCTACCAATATCCTTCTGGGGATACGCATTAAACAGTGCTATACTTATTTTGAATAAGGTACCGTCGAAGTCTGTTGAACAGACTCCATATGAGATATGGACAGGAAGGAAACCAGGTTTCTCTTTCCTAAAGATTTGGGGATGCTGGGCATATGTTAAACGTTTGGAAGGTACCAAACTTGAACCCAAATCTGATAAATGCCTTTTCGTTGGATATCCTAGGGAAACCAAAGGATATTACTTCTATCACCCACAAGAGAACAAAGTATTTGTTGCTCTACAAGCATTTTTCCTTGAGAAGGATTTTATAAATGCAGTGGTAAGTGGGAGGAAAGTAGAACTCGATGAAGATCGTAGTGATACTGTTCCTGGCAATGAATCAACGACGGAACAAGAACAGACCGTCCGGGATGAGTCTGTACCACAAACTTCACATACACAAGGACCGCGTAGGTCGGAGAGAGTCAGAACAATACCTGAGAGGTATGGGTTCCTGATCTCACCTCATATGATATTAATCTTATTGAGGATAATGAGCCGGCTACGTATGAGGAAGCGATACAAAATATCGATTCCGCTTTATGGCAAGAAGCCATGAAGTCCGAGATGGATTCCATGTACGCCAACCAAGTTTGGACACTGGTTGATGCACCAGAAGGCGTAAAGCCTATTGGATGCAGATGGATCTTCAAGAAGAAGACCGACATGGATGGCAACATACAAACGTACAAAGCTAGGCTTGTAGCGAAGGGGTATCGTCAACAATATGGTATTGATTATGACGAAACCTTCTCACCCGTTGCCATGATTAAATCCATTCGGATAATGCTTGCAATAGCTGCATATTTCGACTTCGAGATATGGCAGATGGACGTTAAAAACCGCTTTCCTTAACGGAAACCTTTTGGAGGATGTTTATATGCAACAGCCTGACGGTTTTATCGTACCTAGACTTGCAAACAAGGTTTGTAAGTTAAATCGATCCATTTATGGATTGAAGCAAGCATCACGGTCATGGAATCAGCGTTTTGATGAGATCATAAAGGAATATGATTTCGTGCAAAACGCAGATGACCCTTGTGTATACAAGAAGGTTAGTGGGAGAGCACTTACTTTTATTGTCCTTTATGTCGACGACGTATTGCTTATAGGCAATGACATTCCCATGCTAACGTCGGTGAAAGCTTGGCTTTCATTAAAATTCTCCATGAAAGATCTGGGAGAAGCAGCCTTTATTCTTGGAATAAAGATCTACAGGGATAGATCTAGAAAGCTGCTTGGACTCTCCCAGAGTACATACATTGATAAAGTGTTGAAGAGATTCAACATGGAACAATCCAAGAGGGGATTGGTTCCAATGGTACGAGGTACCTCTCTGTCTAAGGACATGTGTCCTAAGACTCAGGAAGAGAGAGACCACATGAGTCGGATACCGTTCGCCTCGGCAGTCGGATCGATCATGTATGCCATGATATGTACACGACCTGATGTCTCATATGCTTTGAGCATGTGCAGTCGCTATCAGGCCGATCCAGGTGAAGGTCACTGGATAGCAGTTAAGAATATCCTTAAGTATCTTAAAAGAACTAAGGATGCTTTCTTAATTTATGGAGGTGGAGAACTTGCGGTATCTGGGTATACCGATGCAAGTTTCCAAACCGACAAGGATGACTACAAGTCGCAATCCGGGTACATTTTTTGCTTGAATAACGGAGCAGTGAGCTGGAAATCTTCCAAGCAAGATACTGTTGCCGATTCAACAACAGAAGCGGAGTACATCGCTGCATCTGAAGCAGCAAAGGAGGCAGTTTGGATCCGAAAGTTCCTAATCGGATTAGGAGTAGTTCCGTTAGCAGCTGAGCCCGTTCCATTGTATTGTGACAATAACGGGGCTATAGCACAGGCTAAGGAACCAAGGTCTCATCAAAGGTCCAAGCATGTTCTTCGACGTTACCATCTGATTCGGGAGATTATACATCGTGGCGATGTAAAGGTCGAGAAGGTCACATCAGATGACAACATTGCAGATCCGCTGACGAAGGCTGTTCTTCAGCAAGTTTTTGAACGACACATACATAGTTCGGGTATTAGATGCTTGAGTGACTGGCTATAGGCCAAGTGGGAGATTGTTAGACATTATGTCCCATAGCGTCACTGTTTGTAAATGATATTGTATTATTGTACAAAATTAACTATGTGATAATGAAATTGCCTTTTGCCGTTTTGTAATATTATTTACTTTGACTAATAAATGGCGAAAGTCCATATGATTAATACTGGATTGAGATGATATGAGACAGTATCAATCTATAAAGTTTAATCATTAAATATCCCTAGTCGGAGTATTATCGAGATCGGACATCGATAATGCGGAATAGACTAGTATTGCGCTTGTGCACGTTGTGAGGGCACAACAGCATAGTTCTCATATATTTAAGTATTGGATACTTATGCAAGTGCAATAGGAGGTTGTGTTTTACCGATGGTACGGAAAACAGCTTCGCTCTGGATAGACCCCGCGGAATCCCATTGGTAGTATGTCTGCGTGTCTATGGGAGGCCGCATCAGGGTAGGTGTATATGGTCTTAACCTGAGACTTACATCGCTAGTACTTGCGACAATCGGTAAACTTTGGTTTTGGTGGTTGGGGACCCTAACC
Source organism: Zanthoxylum bungeanum (assembly GCA_019454045.1). Lineage (NCBI taxonomy): Eukaryota > Viridiplantae > Streptophyta > Magnoliopsida > Sapindales > Rutaceae > Zanthoxylum > Zanthoxylum bungeanum. The sequence continues at coordinate 10,012 of SKCR01004426.1, forward strand.
GGTTCTGTGTACACCTCTTCTGGGTTTATCGAGAATCGTAGTGTGCTGGATGTGATGTCAAGATGGAAGTATCGCTTCAGACATATGGAGGCGATGATCACGCAGGGCACAGAACTAGTACTCTATAAAAGGTTGCAACCGTCGGGACAATATGACTAGGTCAGGATTGTCTGATTTAAAGAGACTAGCTGCTTGATGTCCGATATATGTTTCGTACGGGGCAGACACATCTCCAGCCCCAGGCCTAGCATGTGATCATCCGATACTGGATCGATTTACGCAATACTACGGTATACTACGCCTGATACAGATCTTATATTCCTATTAGAATATTTCTGGAGAATTGGGTAGGCATGGCGCTTTGCTAGAAGCCAACCTTGTCTTGTGAATCGGTAAAGACGTAGTACGAGGTACGTACGTGTTCGGATTATCCGACGACCGTATTTACTGCCAAAATATCCGGAGATCTCTTGGGTCGCTTCCTGAAGATTCACCTATGATATTTGATTCGAACTTAATTAATCTTGGATTAATTGCGGAGAAACTTTATCTCGGATAAAGTGCCTTATTTAGAGAGAGAGAACGATTAATTTGGAATTAATCGATATAATTATTATATTCGATATAATAATCGAAATTCGATTTCGACGCGAAATTAAAATTAGATTTTAATTCGGGCGTACGAGTTAATTTAGAATTAATTCGTAAGCGACGTAAATAATAATTTCGCTAGGAGCGATTATTTATTTAAATCCGATTTAATTAACGTCGCGACGCTAGCTCGGTATTTCGGAAATATCGAACCCGAACGCGTGAGTGGACGTGGGCCCACTTTCATTGGGAAACGTGTGGGGCCCACATGACACTTGTCATTGATATGGCATTGCATGTTAATAGTGTACAAAACACTCTAAGGCATTGCATGGTGATAGTGTGCATTTCACTCAAAGGTTTTGCATGGAGTTTGAGTGTTTGACACTCTAAGCCATTGCATGGTTTATGTCATAGATTTATTATTAATTTAATAAATTATAACATAAATATAAATTGATTTTTGTTAGACAAAGATTAATTAATTCAAGACTTTACACCAAAAATTCTCTCTTCTCTCTCAAATTGCCGAGAACTCCATTGACAAGGGCAAGGAAGATTTGATCTTCCATTTCTCCATTTTTGCTAGCACAAGCAAGGGATCAAAAGAGGTGATAGGGAAACCATCAAAGAGCTTGGAATACAAGAGCTTGGAGCTTGGAGTCTTCTTCCTCCTCTTGGCCGAACCATCCATCACTTGGAGCTTCTACCATTTGATCATCTTCTTCATCACAAGGCATTGTAAGTATGATTCCGCCATACTTCATGTTTAAATATATATTCTTTGTAGTATTTTACATGCTTAATCTTTCTTGGGACATATAATAGAAACCAACAATTGCCGCAAAATAACAAAAGCGGATATGCTGCAGATGAGGCAGTAAAAAGAAGCATTTCTGATTATATAATCCTAATTGGGTTAGGTATAGTTCTTTAGCAAGCTGGCTGGGCTACAGCACAGGCTTAAGGAAACCACCTTCTCATCAATGATCCAAGTATATACTTCGACTATTTCATCTGATTGTCAGGATCATTACATCGTGGCGATGTGCTTGATCGAATAAAATGCATCAGATGATAACATTGTAAATCCGCTGACGAAAGATGTTTCTCAACAGAAATTTGAGCAACCTATACATAGTCAGGTGTAGACACTTGATTGATTGGCTATAGGCCAAGTGGGAGATTGTTGGACAATTATGGACTCATAAGCATCACAATTTGTACAAAAACATGGTGTTGTTGTACAAATTAACTATGTGACAAAGGAAATTATTCTTTTATCATTTGTAATCGGATTACCGGGATATATAAATGATAAAAAGTCCATATGATTAGTCACCGGAATTAATAAGATATGAGACACTATTAATCCACTAAGGTTTAATCATTAAAATATCCTAGTCGTAGTATTATCGAGACTGGACATCGTAATGCCGAATAGGCTAGTATTGCACTTGTGCGCATTATGGAGTTTTTGTAATGCATTATTCTCATATATTTGGGTATTGGATACTCATGAAAGTGTAATAGGAGGTTCTGTTTACCGATGGTAAGAAAGCAGCTTCACTCTAGATAGACCCCTCGAATCCCATTGGTAGTATGACTATGAGTCTATGGGAGTCTGAATCAGGGTAGGTGTATTTGGTCTTAACCTGAGACTTGCATCGATAATACTTGCGACAATCAGTATACTTTGGTTTTGGTCATCCGGGGATTTAACAGGTTTTATGTACGCCTCTTTTGGGTATACTGAGAATCGTAGTGTATTGGGTGTGATGTCAAGATGGAAGTATCACTTCAGCCATATGGAGATTATGATCACGCAGGATACGGAACTGGTAATCTTGTATGCTGCAGCTATCGGGATAATATGACAAGGTCATGATTATCCGATTATATAGACTAGTTACATGTGATCCTATATATGCTTCGTACGGGGGAGACACAATTCCAGCCCTAGGCCTAGCATGTGACATCTGATACTGGATCGTAATACGCAATACTACGTATACTACGCCTGACAAAGATTACATATTCCTTAAAAGAATATTTCAGGAGAATTTGGTAGGCATGGCGCTTTGCTAGAAGCCAACCATGTCTTGTAAATCGGTAAGAACGTGGTACCGGGTACGCACGTGTTCGGATAATCCGACGACCGGATTTGCTGCCAACATATCCAGGGATGTCATGGGTCGCTTCTCGAGGATTCACAGATGACGTTTGACTCGAACATAATTAATCTGGGATTAATTAGAAGAGAGAGAAAATTAATCTAGGATTAATTACGGCAAGAATTTTATCTAGGATAAAATTCAATTAGAAGAGAGAGAACGATTAATTTGGAATTAATCGATAAAATAATATATTCGATATATTAAATGAAATTAGATTTCATAACAGAATTAAAATTAGATTTTAATTCGGGCGAACGAATTAATTTAGAATTAATTTGCTAGCGACTTTAATAGTAATTTTGCTAGGCCTAATTATTTAATTAAATTTGATTTAATTAAGTCGCAATGGAAAATTCGTTAATTTGGAATTAACGAACCCGAGCCCGGAATGTGTTTGCGGGCCCACTCAGATTTTGAATTAAAGTGGGGCCCACACAAGTCACATCACTTAGTCAACTTTATCAACTTTTGATTGATGGAAGTTGGTGGTTGGTGGAAGCTTGTAAAACACACAAGCTTACTTTATGTCATTTGGAATGACTTTTACCAAATTTGATTTTGGTAATAGGTAATTGATTTTGGAAAACAATTACATACAACACAAGTAACAAACTCTCTTTCTCTTCTTCTTCATGAAAGTGGCGTGACCTCTCCCTCTCTCTTTTTTTCTCCATTTGGCTGAGAACCATCAAGAATAATAGGAAGAATTTTGTTGCAAATTTCTTCCATAGCTAGCACTTAAAGGAGTCATTCAAATGTGATAGGGAAACTACTCCCATGAGTTTGGAATTCAAGAACAAGCTTGGAAGCTCAACATACAATTCAAAGGAGAGCTTGGAGCAACTTCAAAGGAAGCAAATTTTTGTTATCTACACATCCTACCTAGCCGATCAATGTAAGTATTTCCGCTACTTCATTGAGTATTCACACTTCTTTTATGCTTAATGATCTTGGATTTTGTTCTTAGAGAACCAAACACCGTTACCATGCCATACACGCCCAAGCCTTCCCAAATAAATAAAACCCCATGCAAAACACATGCAAAATCCCTCAAATCACCTTCCAATTTAACAAGATATGAAATCTGATCCTCACCAAATTTAGAATTTGTTCCCTAAATAAATTAGGAAAATATATCCCCCCAAATTTATTTGATTTATTTCCTTGCTTGGGAGTTCCCTTGTCACTATAAATTGGAGACCAAATCGCCAAGAGAAAACCTAGCTATATACGACAATTCACAACAAAAAATCAAAAACCTAAGCTATTTCTTCTCTCCTCTCACGGTCAACACACACACACCACAAAGACACACACACACGGTGACACACGCACACCACAAAGACACACACACACGGCATCAACAAGAAAGAAGCAAAGACAGACGTCATCAATAAGAAGAAACAAAGACACACGGCAATTATAGCCTAACCAAGCCCCAAAAACGCAAAAGCAACAAATCAGCTAAACACCAAAACTAAGCCACAAACCGACACAACACAAAGCAACAAAACTACCCACCAACCGTGAACAACAAACAGCCACTTTGTAAGCTCCACCGATAATAATCAAGCCAAACACAAACAGCCTTGACCGAAACAACACAAAACAAACCCTAAGAATCACAAAGCAGCCCTGACCGAAACAAACAACAAAACACAAACCATTCAACCCAATAGCCAACCACGTGAACAACACAAGAAATAAATTCCACCGAACACAAAAACAATAAAATAACAAAAACAACCAACCCCTGAAACACCGAACAAACCAGCAGCCCTTATTACTGAAAAACAGCCCCCAAATACAGTCCCAAATTACCGAAAATCATCACCAAAAAAAATTGAAGCAGAAACAACGAAACAGTGAGCAAACCAGAAAAATAGCAAGCTTTAATCCTTTTGGTGATGGCATAACACACTTCCGAGAAGCAATTTAAAAGGTAAGACCTGAGGGCACCCTTACCCTATTTATTTTTACAGTTCTGGACACGGCATGCTTGGCTGGACGTGAAATACACCTAGCCAGGTATGTGAAGTCCTACATCAAAGACGACCAAATTTCTGGTCACATCTTTTCTTTCTTTTGGCATTCCGTTGTTTTTTTTTTTACTTTTATTGTTATTTCACCTTTATTTCGTTATTTACCTTTTATTTATTTACTTTCATCGTCATTTATTATTTCGCATTTATTTATCTATATTTTATTCAGCGTTATTTATCTTTTTTTTTATTTCCTTTTATTGTCATTTTAATATTTCACCTTTACTTTTTTTTATGCTTTCCCATATTACTTCGCATCTACTTTCATGTCCTTTTATATTACATTAATGATTAGGTTGGTATATAGGATGGAAACCCAGACATAAATTCCATAGCCGAATCCGAATGGACGGTAGTGCGGTCTGTACTTGGAATACAACTGTTAGTGTCCTAGAAATTCCACTGGATCTCTAAGTATGATTCGTGTGTGAATAAATCAAAAATAAGTTGCGGAAGACTTACATTGATCGATTGAGTTCAAAACTTTTTCTTGGATGATGGAAGCTCCAAGCCTTCTTGTAGTGTTTCCAACACTTGGGTGAGTGACATGAGTCCAACCACACCAGAGACATTACATGATGCAACTAACAACTTGGAGGAACCCATGCAGTTTCCAAGATGTCCAATCACACGCCAAAGAGCAAAGAAGATCAGAGAGGCCTTTGCGGGACTAGCTCAGAGCTATGTGACCAGTTGCAACAACCAAGTCAAGTGCAGACCAGAGACACAAATGGGCATAACCAGAGAGGTCCCCAAGTTATTTCATTTGACCCAGATCAGCTCAGACTGAAGCATAGTAGAGCAGCTTCAGCACCAGCACCATTTTGACCCGATTTGACCTATTTTGGGACTATGTTGAATTCTGCCAAATGGGGGCATTTTGTCATTTGTGCTCGACATGTTGACTTTATTTATGATGTAATTAGCATGGTTGACTATGCCATTAGGCTTAATTATGCTTAGATATGTACTTAGCCGGAAGCACGTCAATTTACTATTGCATGTAAGCACCTCAATTAGTTTAAGTGAGATTAGCTTCTAATGTTTATTTTAAGTTTATTTAGGTGCAAAAGGACCTTAATGGTCGTGGTTGAGGTGCTTGACTTATGGCTTTTGGTAATTTTAGCTCTAGGGTCATTTTAGTCTTTTTACTCTCTTGTAACCCTTATTATATGACTCTTCTTTGTATTTTGGAGACAACCAACGTAATATAAAACATTGATAGAGAGAAAAGATTGAGCTTTCCATGGCTATGGCCAAAACCTTGTTGAGGGAGGGATTCCCCTTTTCAAGTTCAAATTGACTTATCTAAGCTTGGCAACTTAGTGGCGTCTCCATTGCTAGCAAAATACAATCTGATTTCATGCTTGTGGTTATCATGGATGTGAGTTTCATAGTGGTTAGGGGCTGATCTTGGTTAGGTTTTGTTCCTACAAAATCAGTATTCAAAGTTCTTGGGGTTTTGAGAAAGATGTTTGGGGTTTGCTTGGTTACCCAAGTGAGTTCTTGTCATTTGGTATCAGAGCTTAGGGTTCTGAGGTCAGATTTCCTATCCTTTGTGTTGTTTAATCTTGTATTCATCTTTGTTTTGTTGTTGTTGTTGATTTAGTTTCGGCATCAAGGTTTTACTTCCACCTTGATTCGGCCATTGTTGGATCTTGTTGTTTCTTGCTTATTCTTGTTGATTTGTGATCAAAATATCATGAATAATATTCTGCCTTAAGTGTTTTTTTGATTGATCATGAGTATTTCATTGAGTTAAGCTTTGTCTACTTAGGTCAAAATTGGGGCTTTTGTGTTCTTTGCATGAATCTAGTGTTTAGTTGTTAATTGTAAGTTACTATGATGTGTTTAACATTGTTATTAAGTTATTAGTGTCAAAAATCCAAAAAAAAAAGAATCAGATCAGATTCGACCTAGTGAGATTTATTGATATATCTTATCTTGCTATTGTTGAATATATACAATTAGTGTTGTTTCCATAGGTATTATTCATATCAACTTTGTAAAAAAATCAGAATTGACATCATTCATCTTGGTATTTACGTGAGCTAACTTGTTTGCATTCTGGTGAAGTTAGCACAATCTTGTGAGTTTGAGTGAAAAGAAAGAAAGATTGAGTGCATTATTGATGAATGTGAATGTGTAATTGATGAAACAAATCTGAATGCACCAAATTTGGTGATTGGAGTGAGTTGTATCATTGTTATCTTGTTAATTTGTGTTGTTAATGTTGAAGAATCAAGTGAAGCAAGGTTGAGTGCACCAAATTTGCACTAAATTTGTGTGTATCCAAGCAATATCACTTGCTACCTCTTGAAATATTGTTTATAAGTGAAGAGGCAAGAAATTCATCATTAGCTTGACATGGGAACTAGTGTGTAATCATTTGTTTTTAAGGTGCTTGAAGAGGCAAGTAGCTGCATCACCTAGTTGCTTGCAAAAACTATTTACTTAGCTTGTAATTTGACTTGGCTGAATTGGAAATTGAGTTAGTTACATTGTAACTAGATCATTTATACTCATTTTCAAGTTGAAAGGTAGACATTACCACATTGCCGAATTGATTATATGAGTTACATTGTCATTTGAGTTGTATTTACATGTATTGCAAGTGCTAAAGATATAACTTGAAAATTACCGAATGTGGTAATCTTGTTATTTGCATTGTATTTCATTTGCTTTGTATACACTTTGAGTGTGAGAGACAAAAAAAAGAGTGAAAAAAAAGAGTTAAAAAAAAAAAAAAAAAAAAAAAAGAAAATAGTGAGACAAAAACAATAGCGAGTGATCACAAGATTGGCTAAGTGTCACATTGAGTGCTTGCTTATTTGTTTGCGCATTTAGCTAACTCATCTTTTTCTTATTCTTTGCACTCTAGATTAAGTCTCTTTGATTGATTCTTCGTGATTACTATTCTTATTCGTATTATTCCACCTGCACTATAGACATTATTGGTTCTTTGTGTTTCTACTAGCTTGTGGACTACACCTTAGTTTACCATTCTAGGAATTGAGTTGATTTGTAATTGAATTGAGGAAGAACTCAAGAGTGGTAAAAGGCAGTGATTGTGAGCACAGTATCGGGTAAAAGCCAATAGAGTGCAAACACGAGTGGAGTGATATCATTCGAGTGCAAACACGTAAGATTGTGAGGATTTACATATTTGTTTTGCTTTTTATTATTTCTAATCTGTTTGTTTAGTGTTGAGATGGCAGGTCCAAGTTTAACCATTGATGATAAGATCGAGGTTTTGGATACTTTCAAAAGTGATATCCAATATATTATGAGTGATTATAGAAGATCTTATGAGAAATGGAAAAAGACTTGGAAGGTAACTAAATATGCAGTGAATGAAGAGAGTACTCAACAACCAAAAGCTATTGAAGTTGTGTGTAATGAAGTGAGAAGCACTTGTGATGTTGAGTGCATAGCGAATGAAAACACTTGTGAGGCCTTGAATGTTGTGAATTGTGTTATAAGTGACACGGTGAGTGAAAATGCTTGTGAGACCGTGAGCATTGAGGGAATAAACACTTGTGAGGTAGTGTGCTTTGAGGTTGAAAAAGATAGTGAAGCTAAGCAGGTGTGTGAGGAGGTCTTTACAAGCATGGTTGAGATAGTGGCCATGAGTGATGATGAAGCTGTGAGAGCTAGTGAAAAGAAAGTACATGTGGTAGGGAAGTTTTTCCATAACATTTTCTCTATTGTTTATGTTTTTCATCGCAAGTACAAGTGGTCAAGTATGATTCTTTTATATTTCAATATCATCGTCCAATTGATTTTGTCATAACTATCTATGATCCGGGTTCAGATTTGAGGACAAATCCATTTCAAGAGAGGGAGAATGACATGATCCAAGGGACAATATTTTACTTGAATACAGTCACCCAAGGAACATTAGAGCCTTTACAATTGCCAACAGGCCCAATCACACGCCAAAGGGCTAAGAATATCACAGACGCAATAGCGGGGCCAGAGTTTTCATATAATAGATGCATTCATCCTTCTAGTTTTTACTTGACTTATGAGATTGATTATGATTCTAATTCTTTAACTCCTATGGATTTATTATCTTTGATTGTTATTAAGCTTGGGAGTATGAACGATAAGGGAAAGGCAGAGTTGGTGAGAATAATAGGTTTCCAACGCATTGTGTTTGACCACGGCAATTGGGTGTGGCTTTATATGCAAGAGGAAAAGATCCAAGCTACAATCGAGAGGAGATTGACCTTTTCAGGTCTTGGAAAGGATCAATTACAATGCATATAAGCTGGATTTGCAAGGTAAGTACAACGTATCTGCTACTTTTCATGTTTCTGACTTAACTTATTTTGATGCAGGTTCAGATTCGAGGTCGAATCCTTTTCAAAAATGAGGGAATGACATGTGTCCAACCACACCAGAGACATTACATGATGCAACTAACAACTTGGAGGAACCCATGCAGTTGCCAACATGTCCAATCACACGCCAAAGAGCAAAGAAGATCAGAGAGGCCTTTGCGGGACTAGCTCAGAGCTATGTGACCAGTTGTAGCAACCAAGTCAAGTGCACACCAGAGACACATATGGGCATAACCAGAGAGGTCCCCAAGCTATTTTATTTGACCCATATCAGCTCAGACTGAAGCATAGCAGAGCAGCTTCAGCACTAGCACCCTTTTGACCCGATTTGACCTATTTTGGGACTATGTTGAATTCGGCCAAATTGGGGTATTTTTGTCATTTGTGCTCGACATGTTGACTTTATTTATGATTTAATTAGCATGGTTGACTATGCCATTAGGCTTAATTATGCTTAGATCTGTACTTAGCCGGAAGCACGTCAATTTACTATAGCATGTAAGGACCTCAATTAGCTTTAGTGAGATTAGCTTCTAATATTTGTTTTAAGTTTATTTAGGTGCAAAAGGACCTTAATGGTCGTGGTTGAGGTTCTTGACTTAGGGCTTTTGGTATATTTAGCTCTAGGGTCATTTTAGTCTTTTTACTCTCTTGTAACCCTTATTATATGACTCTTCTTTGTATTTTGGAGACAACCAACGTAATATACAACATTTGAAAGAGAGAAAAGCTTAAGCTTTCCATGGCTATGGACGAAACCTTGTTGAGGGAGGGATTCCTCTTTTCAAGTTCAAATTGACTTATCTAAGCTTGGCAACTTAGTGGCGTCTCCATTGCTAGCAAAATACAATCTGATTTCATGCTTGTGGTTATCATGGACGTCAGTTTCATGGTGGTTATGGGCTGATCTTGGTTGGGTTTTGTTCTTACAAAATCAGTATTCAAAGTTCTTGGGGTTTTGAGAAAGATACTTGGGGGTTTGCTTGGTTTCAAACCCAAGTGAGTTCTTGTCAGTGAGTCTCCTTATCACCTTCAATTGACTCCTTAATGTGCTAGCATGCTTTAATTTTTGTAACAAAAATCCATGGGAGAGTGATGAAGCTCACGGCCTCAAGGAGACAGAAGAGAAAAAAAATGGTTGATGTGAATAGTAACCTTATCATGCTTCCAAAGTTGACTTGTTAATTTATATTAAGTTTGTTTGTTTTAAAAGCAATCCAAGCTTTACACTCAACAAATCAAATCCATGAAATAAGCCTAACCACTTCCATCACATGTCTAACATGTTGATATAAGTGAAGTGGGTCCCACCACTTTTAAATTCGAAATTTAAATCGGCTAACTCAACACGCAACTTCGCTCGGGCCCGAGTTCGTTTAATTCCGAATAAACGAATTTTCTGTTGCTACGTAATTAAATCTAATTTAATTAAATAATAATGCCTAGCAAAATTATTACGAAAGTCGCTTACGAATTAATTCTAAATTAATTCGTTTGCCCGTATTAAAATACAATTTTAATTCTGCTTTGAAATCTAATTTCAATTAATATATCTAATATATTATTTTAACCCAATTAAATAAATTAAATAATAAAATCCAATTTAACTATTAAATTTACTTTGCCGATTAATTCCAAATTAATCATTTTCTCTCTTCTAGTCGAATTAATCCCAGATTAATTTTTGTCGTAATTAATCCTAGATTAATTTTCTCTCTCATAATTAATCCCAGATTAATTCTGTTCGAGTCAAATGTCATCGGTGAATCTTTGGGAGGCGACCCAAGAGATCCCTGGATATGTTGGCAGTAAATACGGTTATCGGAGTATCCAAATACGTGCATACCCGATACCACGTTCTTACCAATTTAAAAGACATGGTTGGCTTCTAGCAAAGCACCGTGCCTACCCAATTCTCCATAAATATTCTTTTAAGGAATATATAATCTATATCAGACGTAGTATACATAGTATTACGTATTACAATCCAGTATAAGATATCACATACTTGGCCTGGGGCTGGAATTGTGTCTGCCCCGTACGAAGCATATATCGGATCACCAGCAACTAGTTTCTTTATGATCGGAAATTCATGACCTAGTCATACTTTCCCGATGGCTATAGCACTGTAGAGTACTAGTTCTGTATCCTGCGTGATCATCATCTCCATACGACTGAAGTGATACTTCCATCTTGACATCACACCCAATACACTACGATTCTCAATATACCCAGAAGAAGCGTACACATAACATGTTAAAGCCTCGAACGACCAAAACCAAAGTATACTGATTTTCGCAAGTATTAGCGATTCAAGTCTCAGGTTAAGACCATATACACCTACCCTGATTCAGATTCCCATAGACACATAGTCATACTACCAATGGGATTTCGAAGGGTCTATCCAGAGCGGCTGTTTTCGTACCATCGGTAAACAAAACCTCCTATTACACTTGCATGAGTATCCAATACCCAAATATATGAGAACTATGTCGTTACGCTTCCATAACATGCACAAGTTTAATACTAGCATATTCTGCATTATCAATGTCCAGTCTCGATAATACTACGAGTAGGGATATTTATTGATTAAACCTCAGTGTATTATTATTTTCTCATATCTTATTAATCCGGTACTAATCATATGGACTTTTATCATTTATATACCCAGGTAATCCAATTACAAATGATAAAATAGCAATTTCCTTTGTCACATAGTTAATTTGTACAACAACACCATGTTCTGTACAAATAGTGATGTTATGGGTCATAATTATCCAACAATCTCCCACTTGACCTATAGCCAATCACTCAAGTGTCCAACACCTGAACTATGTACGGGTCGCTCAAACTTATGCTGAGAAATAGCTTTCGTCAGCGAATTTGCAAGGTTATCATCTGATGCGATTTATTCGATCATCACATCGCCACGATGAATGATTTAACGAATCAGATGAAACAATTGAAGTGCATACTTGGATCGTTGATGAGACCGCGGTTCCTTAGCCTGTGTTGTAGCCCAGCTCAGCTGCTAACAGAACTACTCCTAATCCAATTAGGAATTATAGATCCAAAATGCTTCTTTTGCTGCCTCAGCTGCAGCAATATTCCACTTTTTGTTTTATCGACAACAGTAACTTGCTTGGAAGATTTCCAGTTCAATGTTCTGTTATTCAAACTAAATATGTACCCTTATTGTGACTTATAGTCGTCTTTATCGGTTTGGAAACTTGCAGCGGTGAACCCAGTTACCTCAAGTTCTCTTTTTTCCCCATATTGTCAGAAAGCATCCTAGTTTATCCAAGATACTCAAGGATGTTCTTTACTCAATCCAGTGACCATCACCTGGATGGGCCTGATTGTGACTGCATATTCTCAAAGCTTATGAGACATCAGGTTGTGTACATATCAAAACGTACGAACTCTGAGAGAATGTCAGCAGCTTTCTTGATCTATCCCATTAGATCTTTATTCCCAAAATAAAGCCTGCTTCTCCCAGGTATTCCATGGAGAATTTTATGAAAGCCAAGCTTTCACTGATTATAGCATGGGAATGTCATTGCCGAGAAGCAATACATCATCAACATAAGGACAATGAATGTCAGTGCGCTCATACTAACCCTCTTATATACACAAGAATCATCTTCATTTTGAATTAAATCATATAGCATTATGATTACATCAAAACGATGGTTCCAAGAATTCAATGCTTGCTTCAATCCATAAATGGATTGATTTAACTTTCAAGCCTTGTTTGCATATTTTGGCACGACAAAACCGTCAGGATGTTGCATACAAACATCCTCCAAAAGGTTTCCGTTTAAGGAAAGCAGTTTTGGCGTCTAGTTGCCATATTTCATAATCGAAATATGCAGCATTAGCAAGCTTAATCCGAATGGATTTAATCATGGCAACATATGAAAATGTTTCATCGTAGTCGACACTATGTCGTTGACGATACCCTTTCTTTACAAGCCTAGCTGGGTACGTTTTTATGTTACCGTCCATGTTTGTCTTCCATGAAGACCATTTGCAACCAATAGGTTTAACGCCTTCTGGTGCATCAACCAGTATCCAAACATGGTTCGTATACATGGAATCCATTTCGGACTTCATGGAACTTTGCCATAAAAGGAGTCGATACCTTGTATCGTTTCCTCATACGTAGTCCGTTCGTCTTCCTTAATAAGATTGACATCTACATGAGGTGTGATCAGAAACCCATACCACTTAGGTTGTTTCCTGACTCTCTCTGACCTACGTTGTTCTTTGTGTATTCAAAGATTGTGGTACAGTTTCATCCCTGATGAACTGTTCATGTTTCGTAAAGGAGTTGGTGCCATGAACAGTATTACTCCGATTTTCATCGAGTTTTACTTTCTTCCCACTTACAACTGCATTTAGGAATTCCTCTTAGGAAAACCGCATGGAGAGCAACAAATATATTTTTTCTCTTGTGAGTTATGGAATTAGTTTCCTTAGGATAACCAATTAAAAATGGGCAATTATCCAATTTAGGTTATAGTTTGGTATCATCCAAACATATGCCCAGCATTCCTAAATCGTCAGGAATGAGAGACCCAGTTTCTTTCCTGTTCATATTTAATATGAAGTCTGTCTACCAAATTTTTATGGAACCTTATTCAAAATAAGTATTGCACTGTTTAATGCGTATCCTTAGAAGGAAACTAGTAGCTTAGAGCGACTCATCATTAACCTTATTATGTCCAACAAAGTTCGATTTCTTCGTTCGGACACATCGCTCAATTGAGGTGTTCCGGGAGGAGTCCACTGTGAACGAATACTATACTCTTTCAAGTTATCTTGAAACTTATTGCTTAAGTATTCTTCACCACGGTCCTACCGCAATGTTTTAATACTTTTGCCGGTCTATTTTTCTACTTCGTGTCGAAACTCTTTCAATTTCTCAAAAGATTCCGACTTGTGTTTCATAAGACACACATAACCATAACACGATGCAATATCCGTAAAGGTTATGAATGTTGGACAATTATGACCCATAGCGTCACTATTTGTACATATCATGGTGTTGTTGTACAAATTAACTATGTGACAAAGAAGATTGCACTCTTATCATTTGTGATTGGATCACCAAGATATATAAATGATAAGAGGTCCTTATGATTTGTTCATGGATTGAGAATGATATGAGACAGTATCAGTCCACGAAGGATAAATTATTAAATATCCATAGTCAGAGTATTATCGAGATTGGACATCGATAAATACGTAAAAGACTAGTATTACACTTGTGCGCGTTGTGAGGGCATAACGGCATAGTTCTCATATATTTGGGTATAGGATACTCATGCAAGTGTAATAGAAGGTTGTGTTTTACCGATGGTACGGGAAACAGCTTCGCTCTGGATAGACCCCCTCAGAATTCCATTGGTAGTATGACTATGTGTCTATGGAAGTCCGAAATCAGGGTAGGTGTATTTGGTCTTAACCTGAGACTTGCACCGCTAATACTTGCGACAATCAATATACTTTGGTTTTGGTCATCCATGGCTTTAACCGATTTCTGTATACGACTCTTCTGGGTATATCGAGAATCGTAGTGTGTTGGGTGTGATGTCAAGACGGAAGTATCACTCCAGTCATATGGAGATGATGATCTCGTAGGGATACAGATCTGGTTCTCTTAAAAGGTTGCAACCGTCGGGATAATATGATTTGGTCATGATTATCTGATATTAAAGAGACTACTTACTCGTAATCCGATATATGCTTCGTACGGGGCAGACACTGTACCAGCCCCAGACCTTGCATGTGATCATCCGATACTGGATCGAAATACGCAATACTACGTATACTACGCCTGATATAGATCCTTTATTCATGTAAGGATATTTCTGGAGAATTGGGAAGGCATGGCGCTTTGCTAGAAGCCAACCATGTCTTGTAAATCGGTACAAACGTAGTACTAGGTACTTACGTGTTCGGATAGTCCGACGATCGAATTTACTGCCAACATATCCGGGGATCTCATGTGTCGCTTCCCGAAGATTCATCGATGACGTATGATTCGCACTTTTATTTAATCTGAGATTAATAAGATGAGAGAGAAAATTAATATGAGATTGATTACAGAGATATTTTATCTAGGATAAAATATCATTTAAAGAGAGATAACGATTAATTTGGAATTAATCGATAAATTAATATATTCGATATATTAAACGAAATTGGATTTCGACGCCCAATTAAAATTAGATTTTAATTCGGGCGAACGAGTTAATTTAGAATTAATTCGTTAGCGACGTGAATAGTGACTTCGCTAGGCATAATCATTTAATTGCATCGCAACGGAAGATTCGTTAATTTGGAATTAGCGAACCCGAGCCCGGGATTGTTTGCGAGCGCATTCGCATTTCGAATTCGAGTGCGGCACGCAAGTCAAATCAAGCGTCAAATCGCTAGTCGCATCAAGCGTCAAATCATTAGTCACTTTGAGTGATGTGACAACTTGTCACTTGATTTGATAGATTGATGGATTGATGTAGTGGTTGGCATTTATGGCTTTTGTTGTTTGACTTTTTAAAGCCAAAATATTTGGTATATGATTTGGAAAAAACAATTACCAAAACACATTACATTTATCTCTCTCTCTCCTCCAAATTCTCCCTCTCTCACGCCCATGGAAGGGATGATTTTCTTTCTAGTTTGGCAGCTTACTGCCGTGAGCCAAGAAGGAAAAGAGAAGCAAAAGTCACGATTTTGTGGCAAAATCGTGAGTGCTAGCACACTATGAAGTCATGCGAAGGTGATAGGGAAGTCCACCCATGAGCCGGGAATCGTTTGACGAAGCTTGGAGCTTGGAAGATGACATCAAAAACCGAAAATGGTGGACTGCTACACAGCTCACTGCCGAGCAAGACAGAGGCAGAAAACAGAATTTTTTTGCCTCGCACGTCGCTCAACCGATCGATTTGAGTATTCCACAACTTCGTGATGTATTCGCATGTTTATTTCTTGCTTTATAATCGATCCTCGGGACTTAGAAACTCCAACAATGGTATCAGAGCGATTGAAAAGCATGAAAGTGAAATTGGGCTTAAATTTTGGGTAAAATGTATTTGAGCATGATTTGAATAAATTGGATGTTTGAGTATGCTTAATACATGTTTAATTGAGGATTGATTTGATCAATTTGATGAAATTTTGTTTGGAACATTTTTTCCCCAAAATTTTGGCATTGCCGATTGGTGCCCTAAATGTGATCTTGGTGAATTTTGATTTTTTGATTCATTGGATGAGTTAGAAATCAATGGGAATGTTGATTTAATGTTTAATTTGATTCAATTGGATTGGATTTGAAATTGGATATAAATTTCCCCTTGTCCGAGAGTCATTGAGCATGTTTGGGTTTGATTTTTGTTAAATTGTGTTGGACATGATTTAATGATGATAAGCATGATTAATTAGGCTAATTTGATGTTTTGGAAATATTGATTTGGGTGATTAATAATGCTATACACTTTATGTAATTAAATTGGGAATTTGGAATTTTTGTAATTTAATTAAATGGGCCTAATTTTGGAAATTGGACTTGTAATGTTGTTATTGGGCTTATTGGGCTTGGTTGTACTAAGTTGGGTTTAGGCTAAATTGGTTGGATCCAATTGGGTCCAAAACTGCATCCATAAAGCCCAAATACGACTAATGGACCTTTAAAGTTTAATTGGGCCTAATGGGCCTAAATTGATTTCTAGGCTTATGGGGTAACTCCCGGATTGGACTTTGGTTATTGGGTTCGACCCGAGTTAACCAAAAGTCCACGCCTTAAAGAAATTAATTAAAAGCCCATTGGACTTTAATTAAATTAACGTTTGACATTAATCGGGCTTTGAGACCCGTAGCGATTAAGTTTGGAATTTAAGTCGTAAAGGTTCGTCAAATAAAGTGTAGTTTTTAATTTGGAATTAAATAGCGAATTAGTATTAAATACAAATTGAATTGGATTTAATTATGTAGTTTAATTTAATTCGAGAATTCGTACTTTGAGTACTTATTCACAAAACGAGTTTGACTCGCGCAAAATCAAATCGTTGTTTGAACATTGGATGATCACTAATTATTAGATTAATTAATTTGATTAGATTGATTGATAACATGTTTATGTGAATACATGGTTGCGATGCATGAATAATGTATATCGGATGGATATTAGATGGGTGGGACAATTTTAGAAATTGTTGTAATAAATTTGGAATTTATTAATTGGACCTGCGTGTCCAGCCTTATTACCTCCTTACTCTTTGTATTCTCTTCTCACCTATTCCCCTCAATGTAAATGAGGTTTCTTTAGAAGTGTAGTGTAACAGGTAGAAGTAAATACATGTGCTAGCGGGAGAGAGAATGGAAGAGATTTGATCTAGGATCATTGTGTAAAGTATCCATCCACATATCATTATTATTTTATTATACGCGCTTTATTATGTATTTAGAATGCATGTTTAGGGGGTATCATGATGAGACCTTACAAAATAATAAATTGGTTGCCAATTTGCACGCGAAAAACCCTCACAAAATATTAAGCGTCTTTCCTTCCATTGAGTGATTCTTACTCAAGATCCGAGACTGGCATTGGCTTGTTGGCCAAAGTCAAGGCCTTTGTCCGTCGAGGATGTGTTTGAATCACGAGAGCTTTGTTCCATATTGGTGTCTTGTCTAAGTTGTGGTTTGTTGGCCAAAGTCAAGACCACTTCTTGTCCATCGACATTGATTACGAAGGTTTCCATGGTCAATGGGTCACGCTTGACTGGGATCACTAAGTTTGTTGTGCCAAAGCCAAGGCTTAGTTGATTCAGAGGAAAAAGGTTAGGTAATATATTGGATATATTGGCATATATAAGATATATGTTTCGGACTTGGATGTCCCCCTACTGAATCTAGGAATTGGATTGGATCCAATTGATATTAGAGATCTACCTAGTTAATTATCATACAATTTGTTGGCCAAAGTCAAGATTGTGTGATATTTAACGGGATCCTAGCCCGCTAGGAAACACGGTTTCCCGAGTACTCAACAGAGGGTTAGAGGTTCTCCAAAAAATAGTGGGAGGCAAGAATTGAATTTGCAATATTCGTTTAATTACTTGCCATACGCGCTCAAACAAATATCATTCGTCAAATAAATTAAATGTTAGTTGGACTAATATTTAAACGTTGTTTTAAAACAGTTGGACTGTATTCAAACTATTCATTTATAGTTGATTTTATAATTGGATTATAGTAATCAATATAATTGATTTTAATCTATTAATTATAGTTGATTAAATAGTTGGACTATAGTAATCATTATAATAAATAGTACCGAAATCGTTGATTAAATAGTTGGACTATTAGAATCAAGATAAAATTGAAAGATTGACATTTAAAACATAATCCTAGGGAAAATGTATTTAAATGGTTTAATTTTCAAATTGGGAATAAAGTTTCAGGATGGTCCTGGAAACTAATAATAAGTTACTTTATTTGATAAAATAACATATTATGCCTAAGCCCGGAGTTAAGCAAATAGTAGAGCATAATCTTTGGCAGATTTATGTGATAATAACTTTAGTGCTTAATCCATTAAGCTTGTCGTAGTAGACTCCTTAATTTCTTTATCAGAACTAAGGGTTAGATCCTTAAAGTATGATAATGAAATTGAAGGATCTTCATAAATCTATACTTAGATTTTAGAGGTACTAAATTGCAATTAATAATTCTTGGAGAATTAATGACTATTCTCAAGGAGATAAAGTCAAAATTTGCAATAAGGCAAGTAGCGCTAGTTGCACCTTACTTCGATATTCTAGAAACCCGAGGCTTGGCCAAAGGCTACTGGAATGTGGAAAAGGGCAAAGGCAAAATCATTATAATCTTCTAGGAATATAAAGGACATATCCTAAAATGTATGCCTTAACTGTGGCAAACGGGATCGCGGAAGCGTGACTGCCGTTTGGACAAAGCAGACATGAAGGAATTGAAGACGGGGCAAGGCTCTGACTTCAAATATGTTTGTCATAAAATTATGTTCACTACTAGTATTAAAATTGGATTTTAGATACTTAGTGTGGTACATAAATATGTACTGATGTTCAGAATCTGGTATGAGCAGGATACTGACATCAATTGAGATTTATCTGCGAATTGGAAACGGGACGAAAGTCGCTGTTTTAACCGTAGATACCTAAGTTTAGGAACTACCTTCGGGTATGTACTTAAATTAGGAAACTGTTATAATGTAACTAGTTTGACTAGATACGTTATCTCTATATCAGTGTTTGACCCACTGCGGGTGAACCTTTATATTCTAGAACACTAAAGTGTTTTATTATATAAAGATGATATTGAGATAAACACATTAGATGTGAATAACAGAATTTATATTTTGAATATAAATAAATCTCAAACGTAGACATGACAAACAAACAGCTCAAACTGAGCTGATCAGAAGAAACTAATTTGTGGCATTGTTGTCTGGGACACAATTAAACAAGACTCGTATATCCACACTTTCGAAGAGTGGGTACTCGGACTGATTTGATTCTATTCAAATAAAGTCTACGAATCTAGTTTATTGGGCAAAGTGCCTATAACACATTTACTTGGTAAAAGTGCAAATGCCACCAATCTGTTAGCCCTAGTTCATAGTGAAGCAAGTGGGCCCATGTCTAGCTAGGCTAGAGATGGATATGAATATTACGTGACCTTCACAGATGTAGCATCGCGTTATGGTTATGTGTTTCTTATGGAACATAAATCGTAAACTTTTTAAAGTTTCGACACGAAATAGACAAACAGATCGGCTAAAGTGTTAAACCGTCACGGTAAGACCGTAATGAAAATACTTAAGCAATAAGTTTCTTATATACTTGAAAGAGTATAGTATTCTTTCAATGAGGACTCCTCCCGGAACACGTCAATTTGACGGTGTGTCCAAAATGAGTAATCGGATTTTGTTGGACATGATAAGGTTAATCATGGGTCGCTCTGAGCTACCATTTCCTTCAACGGATAAGCATTAATAGTGCAAGACTTATTTTGAATAAGGTTCCATAAAAATCTGTTTAACAGATTTCATATTAGATATGAACAGGAAAGAAACCAGGTTTCTCATTCCTGAAAATTTTGGATGCTAGGCATATGTTTGAATGATACCAAACTAAAACCCAAATTGGATAAGTGTCGATTGTAGGATATCCTAAGGATACCATAAGTATAGTACTTATACAACTCACAAGAGAACAATTAAATTGTTGCTCACCATGCGGTTTTCCTAAGAGGAATACCGATATGCAGTGGAAAGTGGGAGGATAGTAAAACTCGATGAAAATCGGAGTAATACTATTCTAGGCACCGATTCCTAATGGAACACAAATAGTTCATCAAGGATGAAACTATACCATTAATCTTCGAATACACAAGAACCGCGTAAGTCGGAGAGAGTCAGAAAAAAACCTGGGGTATGGGTTTCTGATCTCACCTCATAAAGATGTCAATCTTATTGTGGAATACCAACTGACTACGTATGAGGAAGTGATACAAGGTATCGACTCCCTATTATGGCAAAGTACCATGAATCCGAAATGGATTCCATGTATATCAACTAAGTTTTTATACTAGTTGATGTACCGCAAGGCATTGTGCCTATTGGTACTATAAAAGTCTTCAAGGAAGACATACATGGATGTCAACATACCAACGTATAAAGCTAGGCTTTTAGCGGAAAGGTATCGTTATCAACATTGTGTTGATTACGATTCAATATTTTACCTATTGCCATGCTAAATCCATTTGGATAATGCTTGCTAATGCTGCATGTTTCAATTTATGAAATATGTCAGCTGAATGGCAAAATCGCTTTCCTGAAAAGGAAACCTTTTGGAGGATATTTACAACATCCTGTCGGTTTTGTCGTACCTAAAACTAGCAAACAAGGTTTGCGGGTTATTCGATCCATGTTTGGATTGAAGCAAGCATTAGGTTCTTGGAATTATCATTTTGATGTAATCATAATAGTTTATGATTTAATTCAAAACGAAAATGATTCTTGTGTATATAAGGAGGTTAGTGGGAGTGCACTAACAGTGGTTGTCCTATAAATAATGATTATAAGTCATTTCCTGGAAATGACATTCCCATATAACTATCGGTGAAAGCTTGGCTTTCATGAAAAACTCTCTAAGAACTCGCACATTGAAAAATGTACGTGACCTGGTGTCTCATACGCTTTGAGCATATGGAGTCACAATCAGTCCAATCCAAGTGATAGTCACTGGATTGATGTTAAGAACATACTTAGTATCTTAGAGAACTAAGGATGTTGTCTTAAACTATGGAGATGGAGAACTTGAAGTGACTGTGATCACTATTGCAAGTTTCCTAACCGATAAAGACGACTATAAGTCGCAAACGGTACTATACAGTTTGAATAATGGTACAGTGAGCTGGAACTCTTCCAAGCAAGATATTTTTACCGAATAAACAACCAATGCGGGTTATTGCTGCAGCTGAGGCAGAAATAGAAGCCATTTGGGTCGATAATAAATCTAATTAGATTAGATATAGTTCTGTTAGCAGCTGAGCTAGGCTGCAGCGCATGCTAAAGAATTAAAGGTCTCATCAACGATCCAGATACATACTTCGACTATTCATCTGATTCGTTCGGATCATACATCGTGGCGATGTGATGATCGTATAAATCGCATCAGACGATAATCATGCAAATCCGCTGACGAAAGCCTTTCTCAGCAATTTGAGCCAACTGTACATAGTTCGGGTGTCAGACACTCGAGTGACTGGCTATAGGCCAAGTGGGATATTGTTGGACAATTATGACCCATAGCGTCATTATTTGTACAAATCATGGTGTTGTTGTACAAATTAACTATGTAACAAAGGAGATTGCACTCTTATCATTTGTGATTGGATCACCAAGATATATAAATGATAGGAGGTCCTTATGATTTGTTCCTGGATTGTGAATGATATGAGACAGTATCAGTCCACGAAGGATAAATCATTAAATATCCCTAGTCAGAGTATTATCGAGATTGGACATCGATAAATACGTAAAAGACTAGTATTACACTTGTGCGCGTTGTGAGGGCATAACGGCATAGTTCTCATATATTTGGGTATATGATACTCATACAAGTGTAATAGGAGGTTGTGTTTTACCGATGGTACGGGAAACAGCTTCGCTCTGGATAAATCCCCTCGGAATTCCATTGGTAGTATGACTATGTGTCTATGGAAGTCCAAAATCAGGGTAGGTGTATTTGGTCTTAACCTAAGACTTGAACCGCTAATACTTGCGACAATCAATATACTTTGGTTTTGGTCGTCCAGGGCTTTAACCAGTTTCTATGTACGCCTCTTCTGGGTATATCGAGAATCGTAGTGTGTTAGGTGTGATGTCAAGACAAAAGTATCACTCCAGTCATATAGAGATGATGATCGCGTAGGGATACAGAACTGGTTCTCTAAAAAGGTTGCAACCGTCGGGATAATATGACTTGGTTATGATTATCCGATATTAAAGAGACTAGTTGCTCGTAATCCGATATATGCTTCATACGGGGCAGACATTGTACCAGCCTCAGGCCTTGCATGTGATCATCTGATACTGGATCAAAATACGTAAAACTACGTATACTACGCCTGATATAGATCTTTTATTCCTGTAAGGATATTTCTGTAGAATTGGGAAGGCATGGCCCTTTGCTAGAATCCAACCTTGTCTTGTAAATCGGTACAAATGTAGTACTAGGTACTTACGTGTTTGGATAGTCCAATGACTGAATTTACTGCCAACATATCTGGGGATCTCATGGTTCGCTTCCCGAAGATTCACCGATGACGTATGACTCACACTTTTAATTAATCTGGGATTAATAAGATGAGAGAGAAAATTAATCTGGGATTAATTACGGAGATATTTTATCTGGGATAAAGTATCATTTAAAGAGAGATAACGATTAATTTGGAATTAATAGATAAATTAATATATTCGATATATTAAACGAAATTGGATTTCAACGCGGAATTAAAATTAGATTTTAATTCGGGCGAGCTAGTTAATTTAGAATTAATTCGTTAGCGACGTGAATAGTGACTTCGCTAGGCATAATCATTTAATTGCGTCGCAACGGAAGATTCGTTAATTTGGAATTAGTGAACCCGAGCCCGGGATTTTTTGTG
Organism: Zanthoxylum bungeanum; assembly: GCA_019454045.1. NCBI lineage: Eukaryota > Viridiplantae > Streptophyta > Magnoliopsida > Sapindales > Rutaceae > Zanthoxylum > Zanthoxylum bungeanum. The sequence continues at coordinate 33,385 of SKCR01004426.1, forward strand.
AGCGCATTCGCATTTCGAATTCGAGTGTGGCACGCAAGTCAAATCAAGCGTCAAATCGCTAGTCGCATCAAGCGTCAAATCATTAGTCACTTTGAGTGATGTGACAACTTGTCACTTGATTTGATAGATTGATGGATTGATGGATTGATGTAGTGGTTGGCATTTATGGCTTTATTGTTTGACTTTTTAAAGCCAAAATATTTGGTATATGATTTGGAAAAAAAATTACCAAAACACATTACATTTATCTATCTCTCTCCTCCAACTTCTCCCTCTCTCACGCCCATGGAAGGGCTGATTTTCTTTCTGGTTTGGCAGCTCACTACCATGAGCCAAGAAGGAAAAAAGAAGCAAAAGTCGCGATTTTGTGGCAAAATCGCGAGTGCTAGCACACTATGAAGTCATGTGAAGGTGATAGGGAAGTCCACCTATGAGCCGGGAATCGTTTGACGAAGCTTGGAGCTTGGAAGATGACATCAAAAACCGAAAATGGTGGACTGCTACACAGCTCATTGCCGAGCAAGACATAGGCAGAAAACATAATTTTTGTTGCCTCGCGCGTCGCTCAACCGATCGATGTGAGTATTCCGCAACTCCATGATATATTCGCATGTTTATTTCTTGCTTTATAATCGATCCTCGGGACTTAGAAACTCCAACAATGATGTATTCATATCCATCTCTAGCCTCGCTAGACATGGGCCCACTTACGTCACTATGAACGAGGGCTAACAGATCGGTGGCACGTACACTTTTACCGCTAAAAGGTATTTTAGGCACTTTGCCTAATAAATAAGATTCATAGACGTCATATGATTTAGGATCAAATCTGTCCATAGTATCCATTCTTCAAAAGAGTGGATATACGAGTCTTATTAATACGTCCCAAACAACAATGCCATATATAAGTCTCATCTGATTTACTCAGTTTGAGCCTTTTTGTTTGTCATGTTATATGTTTGAGATTCATTTATATTCGAAATATAAATATTGTTATTCACATCTAATGTGTATATCTCAATATCATCTTTATAAACAAAACACCCAGTGTTCTGGAACATAAAGGTATACCCCCAACGGGTTAAGCTAGATATAGAGTTAATGTTTATAGTCAAACTAGGTACATTATAACAATCTTCTAATTTAAGTACATGCCCTAATGGCAGTTCCAAAACTTATGTTTCTACGGCCAAAACAGTGACTTTCGTCCCGTTTCCGAATCGCAGGTCGATCTCATCTAAAGCCAGTCTCCTGCTAATCAGTAGATCCTGCACATTAGTACTTATGTATATACCACCTCCAATATCAAAAATCCAATTTTTTTTAAAACTAGTAGTGGATATGTTTATAACAAACATACCTGAAGTCGGAGCCTTGCCCCGCATTCACTTCCTTCATGTATGTCTTGTCCATACGACAGTCCCGCTTCCAGTGACCCTGTTTGCCACAGTTTAGGCAGACATTTTGGGATATGTCCTTTGTCTTCCCAGAAGACTGTGACGATTTAGCCTTGCCATTTTTCTTCACATCCCCATAAGTCTTGGGCCAAGCCTTGGGCTTCTGGAATGTCGAAGTAAGATACGCCTCGCGCTTCTTGCCTTTTAGAAGTTCTGGCTCTGCCTCCTTGAGCATAGCCATTAACTCTCCAAGAGTTATCTCTTGGTTCATAATGAACCCGCCCCAGCATTCGGGCAGAGACTGTAAGATCAAATCTTTGTAAGTCTCGGCCTCGTTAGTAATTCCCAGCTAACCTAGCTGTTAGATGTCAGCAATCATCTGTGACACCTAGTGCTCGACAGTTATACCCTCTGATATACGCGAGCGTAAGAGCTTCTTTTGCAATTCGTACTTCTAAGATCTAAGGTTAGATCTATGAAGATCCTTTAATTTCAACATCATGGTATAAGGATCTAATCCTTAGTTCTGACGACAAAATTAAGGAGTCATTGTGACAAGCATAACGGATTGAGAACTAAAGTTACCATCACGATGAGTCTTCCTAAGCTCATGCTTTACTATTTGCTCAACTCTAGGCTTAGGCCTAAGAGGTTTCCTATCAAATAGAGCAACTTCTCAGCTCCCAGGACTATCTTGAGATTCTTTTCCCAATCTGGAAAAGTAAAGTCGTTAAAGACATTTTCACCCAGGATTATGTCCTTTGACGCTAATCTTTCAGGTCATATTGATTGCTATAGTCCAACTATCCAATCAACGATTTCGGGTACAATCTAATATAATGATTACTATAGTCTAACTATATAATTAACTACAATTTGATTGGTTACTTTCAAATGTATTGATTACTATAGTCCAACTATATAACCAACTACAAATGAAGTAGTTTGAATACAGTCCAACTGTTCAATTAAAACAACAAATGAATATTAGTCAAACTAATATATTTATATATAATTAATGACGAAAAATAAAAATGAGCGCGTATTGGCAAGTATCTAAACGAAATTGCAAATTTAATACTTGCCTCCCACTATTTTTCGGCGAGCCTCTAACCCTCTGTGGAGTACTCGGGAAACCTAGTTTCCTAGTGGGCTAGGATCCCGTTAAATAACACACAACTTTGACTTTGGCCAACAAATTGTATGAAACTTAACGAGGTAGATCTCTAAGATCAATTGGATCTCTTCCAATTCCTAGATCCAGTAGGTGGACCTCCAAGTCAGAAACATATATCCAATATATTCCCTAACCTTTTTTCCTCTGAATCAACTAAGTCTTGGCTTTGGCTCAACTAGCTTAATGAAACCAGTTAAGCATGACCCCATTGACAGTGGGAAAACTTCGTAATCGAGGTCGATGAACAAGAAGTGACCTTGACTTTGGCCAACAAATCACAACTTGCCCAAGACGTACGATATGGAACAAAGCTTTCGTGATTCAAACACATCCGCGATGGACAAAGGTCTTGACTTTGGCCAACAAACCAATGCCAATCATGGATCTTGAGTGAGAATCACTCAATGGAAGGAAAAACGCTTAATATAGAATGAGGGTTTTTCGCGTAAATTGGCAACCAATTTATTATCTTTAATTAGGTCTCATCATAAACCCTTAAGCATGCATTCTAAAAGCATAATAAGGCGCGAAATAAAATTAATAATGATATGCGGATGGATATATAACAAATTTTTCATAGAACAAATCTCTCAAATTCATCTCTCCCGCTAACATTATTCTTACTTCTACCCAATTACATAATACTTCTAAAGAAACCTCATTTACATTTAGGGGAATTGGTGAGAAGAGAAATACAATGAGAAAAGAGGTAATAGGCTGAACTCGCAGGTCCAATTTAAATAAATTCTAAATTTATTACAATAATTTTCAAAATTGCCCTCACCCTTCTAATATCCATCTGATATACATTATTCATACAATACATCCAAGTATTCACACAAAGCATGTTATCAATCAATCTAATCCAATTAATTAATCTTTGATTAATGACCATCCAATGTTCAAACAACGATTTGATTTGCTCGAGTCAAACTCGTTTAAGAATAAATACTCAAAGTAAGTATTCTTGAATTATATCGAACTATAATTTTAAATCCAATTTAATTTGTATTCAATACTAACTCATATTTAATTCTAAATTAAATAATCACACTATTAATAGTGTCTTTTAGACTTTGATTCCAAATCCAATCTACTTGGGTCTCAAAGGCCCAATTAGTATCCAATACTATTCAATTAAAGTCTAATGGGCTTTCAATTAATTCTTTAGGCTTGGGCTTTGGCCATTATGGATCAAACCCAAGATGCTAAGACCCAATTAGGAATCACCCTATGCCAAAAATCAATTTAGGCCCATTAGGCCCAATTAAATCATTAATGGCCCAATGTCATATTTTTGGACTTTATGGAAATGGTTTAGGCCCAAACATGATACAAGACCACAATTTGGCCCAACCAAGCCCATTAGAACAAATTAGATTAATATATCATTCCAAATTACATATTAATCCATTTCAAGTATAATTAACACAATTAATTAATTAATCTAGTATTTCCAAAACACTAATTAATCTAATTAATCATGTTTAACTTCTAATTCATGTCCAACACAAATTAATCAAAATCAATCTAACATGCTTCACATCTCACAGCAATGGCAACAAAATAACATCCAATTTGATTTCAATCTAATTAAATCAACATTCAACATCTAAAATTCATTTCATGCCATTTAACATATCCAATTGTTAAAAATCAAAAAATCACCATGAGATACTCTTAGGGTGCATTCGGCCAAGCTAATAAATTTGGGAAATTTTGATCCAATCAATTTTTCACAATCCAATGATACACAACTCCAAGTCATCATCATCCAACCATAACCAAACATCCAATTTTGCATTTTCATGCTCCAAGCAAAAAATGCCCAAATTAAAGTCATGAACCCTAGAATCAAATCAAGCTTAGATCTCGCTCTGATAACATTGTTAGTGTCCTAGACATGCCACGGGATCTCTAAGCGTGATTCGTGTGTGAATAAAATCAAAAATAAGTTGTGGAAGACTTACATTGATCGGTTGAGTTCAAACGTTTTCTTGGATTATGAAAGCTCCAAGCCTTCTTATAGTGTTTCCAACACTTGGGTGAGTCTCCCTATCACCTTCAATTGACTCCTTAATGTGCTAGCATGCTTGAATTTTTACAACAAAAATCCATAGGAGAGTGATGAAGCTCACGACCTCAAGGAGAAAGAAGAGAAAAAAAATGGTTGCTGTGAATAGTAACCTTATCATGCTTTCAAAGTTGACTTGTTAATTTATATTAAGTTTGTGTGTTGAATTGGTTTGAGTGTTTTAAAACCAATCCAAGCTTTACACTCAACAAGTCAAATCCATGAAATAAGCCTAACCACTTCCATCATATGTCTAACATGTTGATGTAAGTGAAGTGGGTCCCACCACTTTTAAATTCGAAATTTAAGTTGGCTAACTCAACACCCAACTTCGCTCGGGCCCAGTTTCGTTTAATTCCGAATAAATGAATTTTCTATTGCGACGGAATTAAATCCAATTTAATTAAATAATAATGCCTAGCAAAATTATTACGAAAGTCGCTTACGAATTAATTCTAAATTAATTCGTTTGCCTGAATTAAAATCCAATTTTAATTCCGCTTTGAAATCTAATTTCAATTAATATATCTAATATATTATTTTAACCCAATTAAATAAATTAAATAGTAAAATCCAATTTAACTATTAAATTTATTTTGCCGATTAATTCCAAATTAATCGCTTTCTCTCTTCTAGTCCAATTAATCCCAGATTAATTCTTACCGTAATTAATCCTAGATTAATTTTCTCTCCCTCATAATTAATCCCAGATTAATTTTGTTCGAGTCAAATATCATCGGTGAATCTTTGGGAGGCGACCCAAGAGATCCCTGAATATGTTGGCAGTAAATACGGTCATCGGACTATATGAATACGTGCGTACCCAGTACCATCTTCTTACCAATTTATAAGACATGTGTAGGCATTGCATTTTTGCATACCAGCCCAATGAGGAGCCTCGTATGGAGGCACTACTTTTTAGTTGCGGAAGTTGCGGAAAGCGGTCGTCGGAAAGGAAAGTCAAGAATTGACGTTTTGTGGATTTTTATTCGCTCGTTTGCTTCGGGTTCGTCGTCGCCTTTTCCATTCAGAATCATCCTTCGCTCGGAACCTTTATCCTCACCCTTTTTCACACCTTTTCTCTCTCTAACTTCCATGCAAAATTAAAATCTACCAACCAATTAAATTAATTTGAATTAAATTAAATTATTAAAAATTACCAACCATTAAATAACAATTTTAACACCAAAATAACAAAAACAACCCATCACTCCACTGACCCTCCATACTACCCATGATCATACCCATACACCTAGCCTTCACCCCCACTGACCAGACGGCCGGACCATCAATCATTTTCCCTCGAATCTCACAAAACGAAAAGACCTCTCAACGCATCAAAAAACCCTGACCAGATTCATTCTCAGATAGCCTCACTTCAGCCCGCTGGGAGCACCATTCATTGATCCAGCCAAGCAACTCCATCACACCTCTCAAACCCTGGACTGCCTCGACATCACAGCTCCCTCTCCATCATCTTCTCCCCCACGAAAAAACCCTAGACATCACAGCTCCCTCTCCATCATCTTCTCTTCCCCCATGAAAAAAACCCTAGACACAGCCCTCACTCCACTGCCAGCAGCCTCTCACGCAGCACACTGCCACGTCCCTTGTCTCCATCTTCAACAGCAACTTAAGCCTCAGCAGCTCACGCCATCACCTAGCCATTTAACCCTTCAAACCGAGTAGCCTCCATGCCAGACCGATCAGCTCACTGCCTTCAAACATAGACGCACCACACAGACCTGATCATCACGCCCTATCATCAAAAAAATGATCTCTATCAATCTCTATCATCACTCTTGAACTCTCCACGATCAAGGGATCCATCTTCATCGACCCTTAACACCCACTGCAGACTCACTGTGAAACAAGACCATTTACCGAGACCATGATCATCCATCAAACATGAAGGACGCTCTGGACTTCATCACTGAAACCGTACACTGCCTGGAACCCTTCTTTGCCGAGCCACTGCTCCATCAATCCAGCCAATACCGAGCACTCCTTAGCCTCTACTAACACCACTACCGAGTATTCTTCACGTAAACACTGCCCCTGCCCTAAACCAACGCATCAATAATTGCACCTCTACCCTTCAACATGCCAAGCATACCCTTGCCGAGCCTTCAGCCAGAAGCCGAGCCCTACACCCACTGAACCACACGAAACCAGCCCCTTCACCCAAGCCGAGCCCCTTTGAAGCACCCACATGCACACACATGCGTACGAAAATAACTGTCCCAAAACCGTGACCAAAATAACCCAAGAATAATTTAAGAGAGAGAAAGAAAATTTGAGTTGGAAACAGAGAGAACATCGAGTGAAAATAACAGAAAAAATGCAGAAAAATGATGAGTGAAATAACGAGTGAAACGGCGAAAACGGCGAGTCAAAACAGTGAGAAAACGGAAAAAATGGTAAACTGTAACCGCGGGTGAAAACAGTGAAAACAGCAGAAACAGCGGATCCGTGAAAACGGACAAAACATCGGAAACGGCGAACCCGGACAAAATAGCGGAAACAACGGATCAGTGAGAACAGTGGATGCTAACCCTTCGGCACCGTGGAACGCACTCCCGGATAGCGACTAAAAGGTAAGACCTGAGGGCACCTATTTTACTTATCATCATTTATTTCTTAGTTAATTTGTTATTTTTATTCGCATGAACTAATTGATTAGAAAGCATGTAATTTGTTTTATTTGTATGGATTAGTGAATTAAGAGGCATGTAATTTGTTCGCATGAAACAATGACTTAGTATGTGATGTGATTTCGGATGAATGGAATATGTGTTCTTGCTTGTGGTATATCGGATGGAAACCCGGACGTAAATTCCATAGCCGATTCCGAATGGACGGTAGTGCGGTCTGCACTCGGGATACAATGCCACGTACCACTTAAGATACACGTATCTCGTCTCATCCGAATTTGTATTTGAGCATGTTATAGCCTTTAGGTTATTTGTTTATTATTTAAAGCATGATTTAGTTAGTTTGTTATTTATTGTTAAAGCATATTTAGGTTGTCCTTTATGCATGTTATTAGTTTATGATGTGTTTGGGTAACGATTTATGCATGTTAATGTAATGATTCATTGTACTCGTTGTGATATATTGCGTGGAATTATTTGGATGAAAGCATGTTAGATCTAAGTACCCTTGAGCATGCATGCTAAGTAGACTTGGTTAATATTACACAAATCACAAACATTACAAGATGACATAAAGTAAGAGACCATTCCGAACCCAACGGTTTGAGGTCTTCTCCTGCGAGGAGTGAGTGCGGCCTTAAATCTTTGTCCCGGTTCACACCGGGTGGCGACTCCATGTTATTTCACACTTCCCATCCGGGCCGCGAGCCCGGAACAGCGTCGTCCAGTTTCTGTTGTCTACAGTCTGGCGACTCCACTGGGGATATAGAGAATTGGCTCCGAAATGATATCTTGTAATGTTTGTGATTTGTGTTTTAATTAATCATGACTACTGTGTTTATGCTTGTGTTTTAGATTGTTGTCATTTGTGTTTATATTTGTGTTTTGGACTGTTGTCATTTGGATTTATTTGGACTCTTTGTTAAAAGATATGAACTCGTTGTCGTTTAAACCGGGACAAGTTCATGTCCTTTTGACAATTAGGCCGAAATTTCTGAAATGCCAATGGGCCAGTTTGTGTTTTGGGCCTTTTATCATTTAGAGTTATTTAGTCGTGTTATCGCAAAAGTGTAAACCTGTTAGGTCTTTTCGAACTGGAACAAGTTTGCATCGCGCAATGATGTGATTGAATACTTTAAAATGATAACAGGCCAATTAGTATGAATCATTTATGAGTTTATTTATTTTTGTACATTATACATCATATGTCATGCATACATGCATCATGTTAACCCTTTTTGTCTTGGAAGCCATCATAGACTCCTGTTGGGTTAGAAAAGAAGGAAGATTTGTCAAAGAACCGTCAAACAATATGAGTGAGTCAGCTGACGAAGAATCCCGTCTAGATCGATTGGAAGCCAAGGTAGCTGAAGTTGCTAAACAGTTGCAAGTTTTGACCAATGTGGTGACCAGTTTGACCGTGCCCTGTACAGCCAGTAACAGAAACGTGTGCAACCAGAATGAAAAGATCACTGGAGAACCTTCAAAGACTGAGCCCACTTCCTCAGACTGCTCCTATCAGAAACAGACAACTCTCCAGTTTGGGTAAACCGTTGTCAAAAGATGTTTGAAAAATTGAAGATGCAATGAGAATAAGAGTTAAAGGGATAATTGTTGTTCTACCTCAGAAGTCTGGCACAGACAATCTTTGACTTTAGATTTCAGCACTTGTCGGAAAAAAATCAGATGACAGACACATTGGTGACACTAGCTGCGGCTTGAGAAAATCCAGAGAAATTGGTGATGGGACCACTTGTGCTGACAACTGCAAGCAAGCCGGTGTATGAGACATGAGAGATATCGGATGTGGGAGCCGATGACAGAAAGCCTTGGTATCACGATGTTCAGAGGTATCTGAAACATGGAGAATTCTCAGAAGGAGTAAGCAGAAGAAAAGACAGAAAATTGGAAACAAGGCCAGGAGATTACCAGATTTGAAAAAAATGAGTTTACCGAGTCAGCCGATGTAAGCAGATTGAAGCTGCATTTTGCCTGAAGAAAAGAAGACTGAGCAGTCACCAAGGGAACCGGTAGAAGACCTAACCCAGTGGGATAGGAAACGCATCCATGCATACATGCATACACGTAATTTGCATATTTTGTTTTGTGTTGTGTTTTTTGCAGATTTCAGAAGAAAACCAGCAAAGACGACCAGAGACATATGGCGTCAAGGAGCGCAATGAGGTTCAACCCATCACAAAAGGGAGTATCTCTACACTTGCATACTTACATGCACACGTATTTATTCTGTTGTTTTTTATTTGCAGGTTTAAAGAAAAAAAAGAGAAAGAAGAGAAAGCAGTAAGAATCAGAAAATTGAAAAGCGGCGAGCACAAAGACGACGGTGAGCCTCGATGACAGAAGAATTTCGGTCATGTCTAGCTGAAGACGATGAAGTTAATACTGAAAGGGAAGCAACCTATGCAATTTGCTGTGATTTCTGTTTTATGTTTTATGGAATTTCTAATTTTGTGTTATTTTTGCAGGAAAAAGCAAAGACGGGGCAAGGAAAGCAGCGAAGATCAAAGCGGCAAGCACTAAAGACGACGGTGATGCCACACTGACAGAAGAACTTCGATCATGTCTGGCTGAAGACAATGAAGTTAATGTTGAAAGGGAGGCAACCTATGCAAGTTGCTGTGATTCATGTTTCATGTTCTTGTAAAATCTCTAATTTTGTGTTATTTTTGCAGGTGAAAGCAAAGGCGGAGCAAGTTAGGACATAGGGATTGGTGCTTGGCAATCACAAGAATGGGAGATAATTCATTATGGTGGCAGAAATCTATAACTGTTTGGACCATTCACGACATGTTGAAGTGGAAGAGATCCACAACTTTTTGACATTTTAGAGCTTCATTTGGTATTTTCTGTTATTTTCGTTGAAAGAATCCACAGCTTTTTGACGTATCACGATCTCCTTTGTTATTTTCTGTTATTTTCCTGGAACGAATCCACAACTTTTTGACATCTCACGATTTCTCTCGTTGTTTTTGCAGACATGATCCGATGGCCTTTCTTGACTTCTGATGACTTCTTTTGTGATCTAGCTAACCGTCATTCAGTGGAATATGTTATTGCAATTATTATTCACCTCTTTTGCAGGTCCTATAAATTCAGCGGCATTGCTCTCCTCAACACATTCAAATATACATCCAAGTAAAAAAAAAAAAAAAAGATGGAAGCTACCTCACAGCAACGATTCAAGAAATTTGTGTCTTCTGTGGATCTAACCCTGGTAACATACCTAAATTCTTGGAAGCTGCTAAGGAATTGGGGCGAGTCATGGCTGCGAAAAACATGCACTTGGTATATGGCGGTGGCAATTTGGGAATGATGGGAGCTGTTTCAAAAGCCGTTCAAGATGGTGGTGGTCATGTTTTGGGAATCATCCCGAGACCTTTGGCAGATGAACAGTTAATCGGGCCAACAAATGGAGACGAGCGCATTGTATCAGATATGTCTGAACGACTCCATGAAATGATTAATACTGCAGATGCATTCATTGCATTACCAGGTGGACTTGGCACATTCGAAGAAATATTTACAGTGGCGTCATGGGCACACCTAAACGTTCACCGGAAACCCATCGGGTTGCTTAATATTGAGCACTTCTTCGATTTCCTGTTCGTGTTTCTTGCGGAAGCCAAGAGACATGAATTTGTCACCAAATCTGTGGAAGACATTTTCCTGACGGCAACAAATGCCGAAGAGTTGATTGACCAGATCCTGGCTTTTGAGCCGAAGCTTGACCCTATCATCTCCAAATTGGACTGGACTGATAGTGATCGTGGCAAGAAGCGCAAATTGGACATTGATCTGAATCAGTGATGTGCCATGCTGACCAAGTATTCCAAGGCCTATTTGAAAGTTTGTGTTTTAATTGAAAAGTTTGTATTTTATTTTGATTGTTGAAAGAAAAAAAGAAAAAAAAAAACAAAGAAAGAAAAAACAAAGAAAGAAAAAAAAGAGAAAAAAAATGAGTGAGAGAAGTCTTTGATAATTAGACATATGTCCTGTGATGACATTGCATGCTGTAGGGAGAAACCCTAGAAACAAAAAGTGTGAGACGCGCTTTCATCCAATATTTTGAATGGATTGATCTCAGTTAGACTCACGAGCACTTGATTATGGGATCTTAGCAGTAGAAGCCTGAGTGGTTAGCTAGGTGACTAGTTGAAGAGATGATGTATTGGTGAATGACCGTTTGCCAGAATGTCCACACTTGTTTGCTGATGCTATGATATATGATATGGTTGAAATAAAAAACAAGTCTCTGAAAAAAAAATAGACCGCCTATAACCGATAAGCGTGAAGCTACCCATGGGCGAGTATTAGGACCACCATGAGGAGAAATGCTACCTTAAAGGGTAGGTGTGTCAGAAAAAGAGAAGAAAGAAAAGAAAAGAGAAAGAAAGAAAGAAAAAAAAAAAGAAAAAAAAAATGAAAAGAAAAGAAAAAAAAAGACAAAAAAAAAAAAAACCATATCATGTTGAGTATGCTGAAGTAATCACATAATGTGATTAAGACATCCAGGTTGGTTAGACCCACTGGTTCGATTCTCTGAAACGAAATCACCAAGTTGGCTTACTTAAGGACTAAGCTGCGAAAGAGCCCTGGCACACACACACGAGGAGTCTAACTCAGATCACCCATTCAGATGATGGATTTGAGTATTGAGTACTTTGAAGATTCATCGGTTTTGACACGAAGCATTCGTTGAGGACGAAAATATGTCTATCTATCAAAGATTATCTCGTGAGAGGTAGAATCTCATATCAGCTTGGGGGCAAAGCCCCACATCAGTATCAGTTCGAAGGCGAGGCCTATCTCAACCCGGGGGCGGGGCCCACATCGATTCAGTATCAGTATCCGCCGCGTATTGCATTCTGAGGCGGGGCCCCATATCAGTTCATGATCATTTCGCCGGGTATGGCACTTAGGGGGCGGGGCCCACATCAGTTCATGATTAGTATCTGCCGGATACAGCACTCTGGGGTCGAGGCCCACGCCAGTTCGAATCAGTATCAGCCGGGTATGGCATTCTAGGGGCGAGGCCCACATCACATCATTCAGTTCAGTATCGTCGGTTGGCACTCGGGTATGGAGACACAATATCGGTTTTGCCAGTCGACACTCCGGGTATGGAGACATAGTATCAGTTTTGCCGGGTATGGCATTCTGGGCGAGGCCCACATTAGTTCAGTATCAGTTCTGCCGGGTATGGCATCCTGGTGGCGAGGCCCACATCATAATCAGTCTTTGCCAGGTATGGCACTCTGCGGGTTGAGGCCCACATCACTATCAGTCTTTGCCAGGTATGACACTCTGCGGGCGAGGCCCATATCTTTGTCAGAATCGGTTTTGCCGAGTGCGACGCTTCGGGTATGGACACATCAGATCAGTTCTGCCAGGTACGACACTCCGAGTATGAAGACATAGTATCAGTTTCAGGGATGAGTCCCAGGGTTGAAGCCCACATCATTATGAGCAGTTCAGGGATGAGTCCCACGGCCGAGGCCTACATCACATATGTTACAGTATCAGTTTTTGGGACGAGTCCCAGGGTCGAGGCCCACATCATATCAGTATCAGTTTCAGGGATGAGTCCCAGGGTTGAAGCCCACATCATTATCAGCAGTTCAGGGATGAGTCACAGGGCCGAGGCCTACATCACATCTGTTACAGCATCAGTCGAGGGCCGAGGCCTATTTCAGTTTCAGTTTTGGGGATGAGTCCCAGGGCCGAGGCCCATATCAGCAGTTCAGGGATGAGTCACAGGGCCGAGGCCTACATCACATCTGTTACAGCACAGCTCAGCATCATCGGGGCCGAGGCCTATTTCAGTTTCAGTTTTGGGGATGAGTCCCAGGGCCGAGGCCCATATCAGCATCAGTCGAGGGCCGAGGCCTATTTCAGTTTCAGTTTTGGGGATGAGTCCCAGGGCCGAGGCCCATATTAGCATCAGCTTGGGGGCGAGGCCCACATCAGCATCAGTCGAGGGCCGAGGCCTATTTCAGTTTCAGTTGGGGATGAGTCCCAGGGCCGAGGCCCATATCAGCATCAGCTTGGGGGCGAGACCCACATCAGCATCAGTCGAGGGCTGAGGCCTATTTCAGTTTCAGTTTTGGGGATGAGTCCCAGGGCCGAGGCCCATATCAGCATCAGCTTGGGGGCGAGGCCCACATCAGCATCAGTCGAGGGCCGAGGCCCATTTCAGTTTCAGTTTTGGGGATTAGTCCCAGGGCCGAGGCCTACATCAGCATCAGTCAAGGGCCGAGGCCTATTTCAGTTTCAGTTGGGGATGAGTCCCAGGGCCGAGGCCCATATCAGCATCAGCTTGGGGGCGAGACCCACATCAGCATCAGTCGAGGGCCGAGGCCTATTTCAGTTTCAGTTTTGGGGATGAGTCCCAGGGCTGAGGCCCATATCAGCATGAGGTTGGGGGCGAGGCCCACATCAGCATCAGTCGATGGCCGAGGCCCATTTCAGTTTCAGTTTTGGGGATGAGTCCCAAGGCCGAGGCCCATGTCAGTATGAGCTTGAGGGCGAGACCCACATCAGCATCAGTCGAGGGTCGAGGCCCATTTCATTTCATTTTCAGGGATGAGTCCCCGGGGTTGAGGCCCACATCAGAATCAGTCGAGGGTCGAGGCCCATTTCATTTAAATTTCAGGGATGAGTCCCAGGGTTGAGGCCCACATCAGCATCAGTCGAGGGTCGAGGCCCATTTCAGTTTCAGTTTCAGGGATGAGTCCCCGGATTGAGGCCCATATCAGCTTGGGGGCGAGGCCCCATATCTTTATCAGTCTGGGAGCGAGGCTCCACACCATATCAGATTGGGAGCGAGGCTCCACGTCAGTATCAGTTTCGGGAATGAGTCCCAAGGCCGAGGTCTACAGCAGCATCAGTATCAGATTGGGAGCGAGGCTCCACATCAGTATCAGATTGGGAGCGAGGCTCCACATCAGTATCAGCTTGGGAGCGAGGCCCCATATCTCATCAGTCTGGGAGCGAGGCTCCACACCATATCAGATTGAGAGCGAGGCTCCACATCAGTATCAGTTTTTGGGACGAGTCCTAGGGTTGAGGCCCACATCGGCATCAGTATCAGTTTCGGGAATGAGTCCCAATGCCGAGGCCTGCAGCAGCATCAGTATCAGATTGGGAGCGAGGCTCCACATCAGTATCAGATTGGGAGCGAGGCTCCACATCAGTATCAGATTGGGAGCGAGGCTCCATATCAGTATCAGTTGGGAGCGAGGCTCCATATCAGTGTCAGTTGGAGGCGAGGCCCATATCAGCTTGGGGGCGAGGCCCATATCAGCTTGGGGGCGAGGCCCCATATCTTTATCAGTCTAGGAGCGAGGCTCCACACCATGTCAGATTGGGAGCGAGGCTCCACACCATATCAGATTGGGAGCGAGGCTCCACATCAGTATCAGTTTCGGGGATGAGTCTCAAGGCCGAGGCCCACATCAGCATCAGCATCAACATCAGTTTTGGGGGCAAGGCCCATATCAGTTTGGGGCGAGGCCCACATCAGTATCAGTTTGGGGCGAGGCCCATATCATATCAGCTTGGGAGCGAGGCTCCACATCATCATCAGCTTGGGGGCGAGGCCCATATCAGCTTGGGAGCGAGGCTCCATATCATATCAGCTTGGGGGCGAGGCCCATATCAGCTTGGGAGCAAGGCTCCACATCTTATCAGCTTGGGGGCGAGGCCCATATCAGATTGGGAGCGAGGCAACATATCATATCAGCTTGGGGGCGAGGCCCACATCAGCTTCAATATCAGTTTGAGGGTGAGGCCCATATTATCATGGGGGCGAGGCCCACATCAGCTTCAGTGTCAGTTGGGAGCGAGGCTCCATATCAGTGTCAGTTGGAGGCGAGGCCCATATCAGCTTGGGGGCGAGGCCCATATCTATATCAGTTTGGGGCGAGGCCCATATCAGTTTGGGGCGAGGCCCATATCTATATCAATTTCAATTTGGGGGGGCGAGGCCCACATCAATATCAGCTTGAGGGTGAGTCCCACATCAGTATCAGTCTTGGGGCGAGGCCCACATCAGTACCAGTTCAGGGTCGAAGATCCATTACATCATCATATTCAGGGCGAGGTCCCTATTACAGCGGTATTGGGTCGAGGTGCCCAGGGTCGAGGTGCCTACTACATCATTATTTCGAGGGCGAGGTCCCTATTGTCAGCGGTGTTGGGTCGAGGTGCCCAGGGTCGAGGTGCCCCCGTTGTCAGTTGCAGTTATTGGGATGCGTCCCAGGGTCGTGGACCCACTGCATTATTTTGGGGATGCATCCCCGGGCCGAGGCCCATTTTGTCAGCGGTATTGGGATGCGTCCCAGGGTCGAGGCCCCCGTTGTCAGTTGCAGTTATTGGGATGCGTCCCAGGGTCGTGGACCCACTGCATCATTTTGGGGATGCGTCCCCCGGCCGAGGCCCTATTTTGTCAGTGGTATGGGGATGCGTCCCAGGGTCGAGGCCCCCGTTGTCAGTTGCAATTATTGGGATGCGTCCCAGGGTCGTGGGCCCACTGCATCATTTTGGGGATGCGTCCCCGGGCCGAGGCCCATTTTGTCAGCGTATTGGGATGCGTCCCAGGGTTGAGGCCCCCGTTGTCAGTTGCAGTTATTGGGATGCGTCCCAGGGTCGTGGACCCACTGCATCATTTTGGGGATGCGTCCCCGGGCCGAGGCCCATTTTGTCAGCGGTATGGATGCGTTCCAGTTCCGTCGAGGCCCCCGTTGTCGGTTGCAGTTCCGGGATGCGTCCCAGGGTCGAGGGCCCACTGCATCATCATCACAGTTCACATTCGGTGGTTCGGGAACAAAGCCTAGAGGTCGAGGCACCTCGCCATCATATCAATTCAGTTCGAAGCAGCAGGTGAGTCAGGTGGCAGCTGGCGAGCCAGGTAAGTAAAAATACATTGCACGCACTTTGATAGAATTGTCATTGTCACACACTGCACAAGTCCCATCAAAGTGGGGGCGACTGTAGGCATTGCATTTTTGCATACCAGCCCAATGAGGAGCCTCGTATGGAGGCACTACTTTTTAGTTGCGGAAGTTGTGGAAATCGGTCGTCGGAAAGGGAAAGTCAAGAATTGACGTTTTGTGGATTTTATTCACTCGTTTGCTTCGGGTTCGTCGTCGCCTTTTCCATTTCAGAATCATCATTCGCTCGGAACCTTTATCCTCACCCTTTTTCACACCTTTTCTCTCTCTAACTTCCATGCAAAATTAAAATCTACCAACCAATTAAATTAATTTGAATTAAATTAAATTATTAAAAATTACCAACCATTAAATAACAATTTTAACACCAAAATAACAAAAACACCCATCACTCCACTGACCCTCCATACTACCCATGATCATACCCATACACCTAGCCTTCACCCCCCACTGACCAGACGGCCGGACCATCAATCATTTTCCCTCGAATCTCACAAAACGAAAAGACCTCTCAACGCATCAAAAAACCCTGACCAGATTAATTCTCAGATAGCCTCACTTCAGCCCGCTGGGAGCACCATTCATTGATCCAGCCAAGCAACTCCATCACACCTCTCAACAGCCCTGGACTGCCTCGACATCACAGCTCCCTCTCCATCATCTTCTCCCCCACGAAAAAACCCTAGACATCACAGCTCCCTCTCCATCATCTTCTCCCCCATGAAAAAACCCTAGACACAGCCCTCACTCCACTGCCAGCAGCCTCTCACGCAGCACACTGCCACGTCCCTTGTCTCCATCTTCAACAGCAACTTAAGCCTCAGCAGCTCACGCCATCACCTAGCCATTTAACCCTTCAAACCGAGTAGCCTCCATGCCAGACCGATCAGCTCACTGCCTTCAAACATAGACGCACCACACAGACCTGATCATCACGCCCTATCATAAAAAAAATGATCTCTATCAATCTCTATCATCACTCTTGAACTCTCCACGATCAAGGGATCCATCTTCATCGACCCTTAACAGCCCACTGCAGACTCACTGTGAAACAAGACCATTTACCGAGACCATGATCATCCATCAACATGAAGGACGCTCTGGACTTCATCACTGAAACCGTACACTGCCTGGAACCCTTCTTTGCCGAGCCACTGCTCCATCAATCCAGCCAATACCGAGCACTCCTTAGCCTCTACTAACCACTACCGAGTATTCTTCACGTAAACACTGCCCCTGCCCTAAACCAACGCATCAATAATTGCACCTCTACCCTTCAACATGCCAAGCATACCCTTGCCGAGCCTTCAGCCAGAAGCCGAGCCCTACACCCACTGAACCACACGAAACCAGCCCCTTCACCCAAGCCGAGCCCCTTTGAAGCACCCACATGCACACACATGCGTGAGTGAAATAACGAGTGAAAATAACAGAAAAATGCAGAAAAATGATGAGTGAAATAACGAGTGAAACGGCGAAAACGGCGAGTCAAAACAGTGAGAAAACGGAAAAAATGGTAAACTGTAACCGCTGGTGAAAACAGTGAAAACAGCAGAAACAACGGATCCGTGAAAACGGACAAAACATCGGAAACGGCGAACCCGGACAAAACAGCGGAAACAACGGATCAGTGAGAACAGTGGGATGCTAACCCTTCCGGCACCGTGGAACGCACTCCCGGATAGCGACTAAAAGGTAAGACCTGAGGGCACCTATTTTACTTATCATCATTTATTTCTTAGTTAATTTGTTATTTTTATTCGCATGAACTAATGGATTAGAAAGCATGTAATTTGTTTTATTTGTATGGATTAGTGAATTAAGAGGCATGTAATTTGTTCGCATGAAACAATGACTTAGTATGTGATGTGATTTCGGATGAATGGAATATGTGTTCTTGCTTGTGGTATATCGGATGGAAACCCGAACGTAAATTTCGTAGCCGATTCCGAATGGACGGTAGTGCGGTCTGCACTCGGGATACAATGCCACGTACCACTTAAGATACACGTATCTCGTCTCATCCGAATTTGTATTTGAGCATGTTATAGCCTTTAGGTTATTTGTTTATTATTTAAAGCATGATTTAGTTAGTTTGTTATTTATTTGTTAAAGCATATTTAGGTTGTCCTTTATGCATGTTATTAGTTTATGATGTGTTTGGGTAACGATTTATGCATGTTAATGTAATGATTCATTGTACTCATTGTGATATATTGCGTGGAATTATTTGGATGAAAGAATGTTAGATCTAAGTACCCTTGAGCATGCATGCTAAGTAGACTTGGTTAATATTACACAAATCACAAACATTACAAGATGACATAAAGTAAGAGACCATTCCGAACCCAACGGTTTGAGGTCTTCTCCTGCGAGGAGTGAGTGCGGCCTTAAATCTTTGTCCCGGTTCACACCGGGTGGCGACTCCATGTTATTTCACACTTCCCATCCGGGCCGCGAGCCCGGAACAGCGTCGTCCAGTTTCTGTTGTCTACAACATGGTTGGCTTCTAGAAAAGCATCGTGCCTACCCAATTCTCCAGAAATATTCTTTTAAGGAATATATAATCTATATCAGACGTAGTATACATAGTATTGCGTATTATGATCCAGTATCAGATATCACATACTTGGCCTAGGGCTGAAGTTGTGTCTGCCCCGTACGAAGCATATATTGGATCACCAGCAACTAGTCTCTTTATGATCGGAAAGTCATGACCTAGTCATACTTTCCCGATGGCTATAGCACTATAGAGTAAAAGTTCTGTATCCCTGCGTGATCATCATCTCCATATGACTGAAGTGATACTTCCATCTTGACATCACACCCAATATACTACGATTCTCAGTATACCCAGAAGAGGCGTACACAGAACTTGTTAAAGCCCCGGACAACCAAAACCAAAGTATACTAATTGTCGCAAGTATTAGCGATGCAAGTCTCAGGTTAAGACCATATACATCTACCCTGATTCGGATTACCATAGACACATAGTCATACTACCAATGGGATTCCGAGGGGTCTATCCGGAGCGAAGCTGTTTTCGTACCATCGGTAAACACAACCTCCTATTACACTTGAATGAGTATCCAATACCCAAATATATGAGAACTATGTTGTTACACTTCCATAACACGCACAAGTTTAATACTAGCCTATTCCGCATTATCGATGTCCAGTCTCGATAATACTACGACTAGGGATATTTATTGATTAAACCTTAGTGTATTAATATTGTCTCATATCTTATTAATATGGTACTAATCATATGGAATTTTATCATTTATATATCCAGGTAATCTAATTACAAATGATAAAAGAGCAATTTCCTTTGTCACATAGTTAATTTGTACAATAACACCATGTTCTGTACAAATAATGATGTTATAGGTCATAATTACCCAACAACAACACAACGTACTGTTAGGTTTTCTAGGTCAAACCAAGATCAATTAAGCATATGAAATGTGCAAATACAACCAAGTAAAGTAGCGGAAATACTCACTTTGATCAGCTTTTGCGATGCGAAGACAATAAAAATTTATGCTCCAAGATTTTCCTCTTTGTGTGTTTCGGTCAACCCCTTGGTGTGTGGATTTTCAAGCTCCAAGTTTTGTGAATGATTCCATGCTCAAGGGTTTGTTTCCCTATCACCTTTGAATGACTCCTTTAAGTGCTAGCTTTGGAAATTTTGCCACAAAATTTCCTTGTTCTTCCTTGTTGTTCTCGGCAAATGAGAAGCAAAATAGAGAAAAATGGCTCAAAAGCCTTGAGTTGGAGGGAGATAGAGAGAAGTGATGAAGTTGTGTTTGTTTGATTTCAAAAACCAATTAAATGATATACCAAATATTTGGTATTAGTCATTTAATTTCTTACACAAATTTGGTGTGTTGGACAAGTTATCACCAACCCACCAAAACCCATCAACATAAAGTGACTAGGTGATGTGAGTTGTGATGTGACTTGTGGGCCCCACTTGATTCAAAATTCGAGTGGGCCCACAACACTTCCCGGGCTCGGGTTCGCTAATTCCGAATTAACGAATTTCCCATTGCGACGTAATTAAATCAAAATTAATTAAATAATTATGCCTAGCAAAATTACTATTCACATCGCTAGCGAATTAATTCTAAATTAACTCATTTGCCCGAATTAAAATCTAATTTTAATTCCGCGTCGAAATCCAATTTCGTATAATATATCGAATATATTATTTTATTGATAAATTCTGAATTAATCGTTCTCTCTCTTTGAATAGAATTTTATCCCAAATAAAATCTCTCCGTAATTAATCCTAGATTAATTTTTTCTCTCTCCCTTATAATTAATCCCATATTAATTATATCTGAGTCATACGTCATCGGTGAATCTTTGAGAAGTGACCCATGAGATCCCTGGATATGTTGGCAGTAAATCCAGTCGTCAGACTATCCGAACATGTACCTACCTAGTACTACGTTTTTACCGATTTAAAATACATAGTTGGCTTCTAGCAAAGCACCGTGCCTACCCAATTCTCCAGAAATATTCTTAAAGGAATATATAATATATATCAGGCGTAGTATACGTAGTATTGCG
The DNA here is from genome assembly GCA_019454045.1 of Zanthoxylum bungeanum. NCBI lineage: Eukaryota > Viridiplantae > Streptophyta > Magnoliopsida > Sapindales > Rutaceae > Zanthoxylum > Zanthoxylum bungeanum. The sequence continues at coordinate 54,237 of SKCR01004426.1, forward strand.
TATTACGATCCAGTATCGGATGTCACTTGCAAGACCTAGGGCTGGAATTGTGTCTACCCCGTACGAAGCACATATCGGATCTCTGGTAACTAGTCTCTATAATCGGATCTTTGGATAGTTTTATAATATTGAATTTTCCTTTCACTTACATTCGCACTGTTTTATTTACTTATTTTAGTTTAAAATCACCAACCAATCAAACAACCAATCTACTAGATACTCGTAAATATTTGGCTTCATAAATTAATAGCTTAGGTATTAAGTCCTCGTGGGATCGATACATTTTATACTACTTGAGGAATACGTGCGCTTGCATTACGTGAGTGGTTTCACCGATCAATACTTAATGGTTTTACTATTTTCTTTTCGAAGAAAACTATCCTATAACTTATAATGAGAGCGATATTTGATACCAAATCTGGAGGTTAACATTAAAACATAGATCTTCATAGCATACTACAATTAATTTTTGAACTTGATTGAAATTTACTATGAATTGTTTATAAAATCTGCAAATAGTTTGCGTAGTAAAAGCAAAGTGAGCTTATTAAAGGTTTTACCTTTGTAGTATGACAATCAGAAAGGTTATACTCGGCAATCTATTGTAGATTCTTAGGAAACTTGTCTTTAGTCACATTAATTGAACAATTAAAGATCTGTTGGTTAATGTTAATATTAAATTGTGCATTTTGGCAAATAATGTAAAGTGGCGTTCCGTTGTGGAATGGCCCTAGATTTTATATTTTACTGAGAATGAAGTTTGGTATACTAGTTTATAGAGCCTATTGTAGACTCAAATAAGCTTTCTAGAAATACGTGTTCTCTAATTTTAAAATGAGTCAGATTGTCTGATTCTATCAAACAGATGTGATCGTAGGGTTATTGGGAGCGTATAAATTTCTTTCTAATGTTATATATCATAACGATATTATCATTATTAAAGTAAAAATGAGATGTTTATGAGGTAAAAGGTTTACCTAAGTTTTCTTTTCTCTGTGAACGCAGTAGGAGTAATCTCTGTTATATTTGATATAAAGTTTTATATATGATATAAAACTAAGAGACTTGTAAGATACTCTCATTACTCGTGCTTTAGATATGATCTAATAACAGAAAAAAAAACATGACTATTTGTGTGACAGTTAGTGTAAATGTTGGACAACTAGCGTGTCTCTTAGATATAGTATTCATCTTTCGTAAGAGATGGTTCCTTAGTCAAAAGAGAGATTGATTGGAATGACTAGTGAATCTTATGCATCATAAGATGATGGCATAATGAATATTGTATTATGTACGATTAAAGATATTAATTTAGTTGTAATTATACGAGCTATTTGTTAAATAATATGACCCATAGCATCACTATTTGTACAGATCACGGTGTTCTTGTACAAATTAACTATGTGACAAGGAAATTACACTCTCATCATTTGTGATTAGATCACCATAGATGTATAAATGAAGAGAGGTCCATATGATTAGTTCCTGGATTGAGATGATATGAGACAGTATCAGTCCACGAAGGATTAATCATTAAATATCCCTAGCCGGAGTATTATCGAGACAGGACATCGATAATGCGGAATAGGCTAATATTGCACTTGTGCGCGTTGTGAGGGCACAACGGCATAGTTCTCATATATTTAAGTATTGGATACTTATGCAAGTGCGATAGGAGGTTGTGTTTCACCGATGGTACGGGAATAGCTTCGCTCTGGATAGACCCCTCGGAATCCCATTGGTATTATGACTATGTGTCTATTGAGGCCGAAATCAAGGTAGGTGTGTTAGTCTTAACCTGAGACTTGCATCGCTAATACTTGCGATAATCGGTAGACTTTTGTCTTGGTGGTACAGGGCTTTAACCGGTTCTGCGTACACCGCTTCTGGGTTTATCAGAGAGTCGTAGTGTATTGGGTGTGATGTCGAGACAGAAGTATCACTTCAGTTATAGTGGAGATGATGTCACGCAGGATACGGTATTAGTGCTCTTAAGTGCTGCCGGCCATCGGGATATTATGACAAGGTCATGTATATCCGATTATAGAGACTAGTTACCAGACATCCGACATGTGCTTCGGACGGGGCAGACACTTATCCAGCCCCAGCCCTAACACGTGACTATCCGATACTGGGCCGATATACACAATACTACGGTATACTACTACGCTTGATACAGATCTATATATTCCTGTAAGAATATTTCTGGAGAATTGGGTAGGCATGGCGCTTTGCTAGAAGCCAACCTTGTCTTGTAAATCGGTATAAACGTAGTACGAGGTGGTTACGTGTTTGGATAATCCGACGACCGTATTTACTGCCAACATATCCGGAGATCTCATGGGTCGCTTCCTGAAGATTCACCGATGATGTATAACTCGCACTTTAATTAATCTAGGATTAATTAAAAGAGAGAGAAAATTAATCTGGGATTAATTACGGAGATATTTTATCTCGGATAAAATATCGTTAAAGAGAGAGAACGATTAATTTGGAATTAATCGATAAAATAATATATTTGATATATTATTAGAAATTGGATTTCGACGCGAAATTAAAATTAGATTTTAATTCGGGCGAACGAATTAATTTAGAATTAATTCGTTAGCGACGTGAATAGTGAATTCGCTAGGCGTAATCATTTAATTACGACGCGACGAAAATTCGTTAATTTGGAATTAGCGAACCCGAGCCCGAGAGTGATTGCGAGCACATTCGCATTTCGAATTCGAGTGCGGCACGCAAGTCACATCAAGCGTCAAATCACTAGTTGCGTCAATTGTCAAATCACTTGTCACTTTGAGTGATGTGATATGATATGTTGTCACTTTATTAAAGTGAAGTGACTTGATGTAAAAGTAGAAGTGATGGGTGAAAAGTTGAAAGCTTTTGCTTTTTGCTTTTTGACTTTTTAATTAAAGTTTTGTATATCTTTTTTTTATTTACTTGGTAAATAAAGAAAAATAAAATATATAAAAAAGCATCACTTTCTCTCTCTTGTTTGGTGATTCACGGTTTTAGGCTTTTGGAGCCAAAACCCTTCATCTTTCTCTCTCTTCTCCCTCTCACGGCTTCAAGCCGATTTCTTCACAAAAAGTTTCTGGTTTGACCGAAATTTTGAGAAGCAAATGAAGAAGAGTAGTGCTAGCACACACATGGTTATATTATGGTGATAGGGAAACGAATTTGTGAGCATGGAAAGCTTGAAGCTTGGAGCTTCAATGGTGACATCCATGGCCGAATGAACAAGGAGGAGACACACCCCAAAACCGTGCAGTCCACTGCATGAGGAGCCACTGCCGAGCTTGGAGGGAGGCAGAAAACGCAACTTGTTCTTCGTAGCATCAAACCCATCATGTGAGTATGTATTCCGCCTTACTCCTTGGTTGTATTCAACTCGTTTTTATGCATGATTATGATCTTGGGACTTGATTGAAACTCAACAATGGTATCTTGAGCTATTGGATGCATAAAACGATTTAGGGTTCTTGAGCAAAATTTGGGGCTTTTTGATTTAAGCATGATTTTGACAAATTGTTGTTTAAGAATGCTTGTATATGATTAAATTAGAGTTATATGTAATCAATTTGAAGAAAAATTGATTGGATTGATTTTCCCCAATTTGCTTATTGTTGGCCAAAACTTTAATTTGGGTAAACTCAATTTGAGCATCAAATGATTAAATTGTTTAGTATAGTATGCTTGAATGAGGTTGAATTGATGTTGTGCATAATCAATTTCATGAAATTTGGTTGGATCCATTTTTCCCCAAATTTTGGGCATGACAAATTTGGGTAAACTTGATTTTGAGCATGTTTAATGAAATTGGATGATTTAGAATGCTTGAATGTTGTTTAATTGATGATTGATTAGATCAATTTGATGAAAAAGTGTTTGGAACAATTTTCCCCAATTTGCTTGTGATGGCCGAAAATATGATCCCTAAAATTGTCTTGGATTTTTGATTTTTTGTTCATTGGATGACTTGGAAATCATTTAGGGATGTTGAATTTATGTTTGATTGGGTTCAATTGGATTGAATTTGATTTGGGCATTTTTTCCCCTTTGCCGAGACTTTGAGCATGTATTAATTGGGTTTGATTTTGATTTAATTATGTTGGACATGATTAATTGATGTTAAGCATGATTAATTGGACAAATTTGATGTTTTGGAAACTTTGATTTGGGCAATTAATAATGCTATACACTTTAGGTAATTTAATTGGAAAATTTGGAATTTTTGGAATTAAATTATTGGGCTTAAAATTGATTTGGGCTTTTAAGTTGTTATTGGGTTTATTGGACTTTGTTGTACAAAGTTGGTTTAGGCCAAAATTGGTTGGATCCAATTAGGCCCAAAACCGCTTCCAAAAGGCCCAAATGCGACTAATGAACCTTTAACGTTTAAATGGGCCTAATGGGCCTAAATTAATTTATGGGCTTATGGGGTAACTCCCGGATTGGACTTTGGTTGCGGGTTTGACCCGAGTTGACCAAAAGTCCACGCCTCAAGAAATTAATTAAAAGCCCATTGGACTTTAATTAAATTAATATTGGATATTAATCGGGCTTTGAGACCCGTAACGATTAAATTTGGAATTTAAGTCGTAAAGGTTTATTTTATAAAGTGTAATATTTAATTTGGAATTAAATAATGAATTAGAATTAAATGCGTATTAAATTGGATTTAATTATGTAATTTAATTTAATTCGTAGAAATCATACTTTGAGTACGTGTTCGCAATACGAGTTTGACTCGAACAAAATCAAATCTTTTTTGAACATTGGATGATCACTAATTATCAAGATTAATTAATTTGGATTAGATTGATTGATAACATGCTTGTATGAATACATGGTTGTGATGTTTGAATAATGTATATCGGATGGATATTAGCCGGGTGGGGCGATTTTGGAAATTGTAATAAATTTGATTTATTAATTGGACCTGCGTGTCCAGCCTTATCTCCTATTTCTTTGTATTCTCTTCTCACCTATTCCCCTCAATGTAAATGAGGTTTCTTTAGAAGTGTAGTGTAACGGGTAGAGGTAAATTCATGTGCTAGCGGGAGAGAGAAGAGAGAGATTTGATCTAGGATCAATGTAAAATATCCATCCGCATATCATTATTATTTTACATATGCGCTTTATTATGTGTTTAGAATGCATGTTTAAGGGTGTATGATGATGAGACCTTAACAAAGATAATTAAAATTGGTAGCCAATTTGCACACGAAAACCCTCATCAAATATCATGCGTCTTTTCCTTCCATTGAGTGATTCTTGCTCAAGATCCTAGATTGGCATGGGTTGTTGGCCAAAGTCAAGCCCTTGTCCGTCAAAGATGTGTTTTAATCACGAGGCTTTGTTCCATATCGGTGTCGTGTCTAAGTTGTGGTTTGTTGGCCAAAGTCAAGACCACTTCTTGTCCATTGACATTGATTACGAAGCGTCCATGTCAATGGGTCCGCGCTTGACTGGGATCACTAGGTTGTTGTGCCAAAGCCAAGGCCTAGTTGATTCAGAGGAAAAAGGTTAGGGTATACATTCGATGTATAGGCATATATAAGATATATGTTTGGGACTTGGATGTCCACCTACTGGATCTAGGAGTTGGATGAGATCCAATTGATCTTCGAGATCTACCTAGTTAATTATCATACAATTTGTTGGCCAAAGTCAAGATTGTGTGATATTTAACGGGATCCTAGCCCACTAGGAAACACGGTTTCCCGAGTACTCGACAGAGGGTTAGAGGCTCGACGAAAAATAGTGGGAGGCAAGAATTGAATTTGCAATACTCGTTCAATTACTCGCCATACGCGCTCATTTAAATTATTTCGTCATTAGATTAAATGTTAGTTAGACTAATATTTAAATTGTTGTTTTAATAAACAGTTGGACTGTATTATACTTGATTATATATAATTGGATTATATTAATCAATATATTTGAATTAATTAATTTCAGTTTACAGTTGATTTTATAATTGGATTATAGTAATCAATGTAATTGAGGTTAATTAATTTGGATTATATTTGATTATATAGTTGGACTATTATAATCATTATAATATATATGTACCACTAATCGTTGATTAAATAGTTGGACTATTGTAATCAAGATAAAATTGAAAAGTTGGATATTTAAAATATAATCTGGGATTAAAATATTTTAAATGATTTAATTTTCAAATTGGGAATAAATAATAGGTTACTTTATTTGATAAAATAACTTATTATATCTTAAGCCCAAAATTAAGCAAAATAAGTAGAGCATAAAATCTTTGGAAGATTTATGTGATGATGACTTTAATGCTTAATTTAATATACTTGTCATAAATCTAATTTTAGATTTAAGAAGTATTAAAATTGCAATTTATAATTCTTGGAGAATTAATTGACTATTCTAGAGGAGATAAAGTCAAAGTTTGCAATTGGGCATGTAGCACGAGGTGCACATCGTTTCGATATTCTAAAAACCCAAGGCTTGGCCTAAGGTTTCTGAAATATTGAAAAGGTAATTGACATATCCCAAAGTGACTACCATTTGGATATGGCAGACACGAAGGAATTAAAGAAAGGGCAAGGCTCTTACTTTGAAAATGTTTGTCTTAGTTATGTTCACAGCTAGTATTGAAATTAGATTTTAAATACTTAGTGTGGTACATAAAATATATGTATTGATGTTCAGAATCTGCTTTGAGCAGGATACTGACTTCAAGCTGAGATTGCTCTGCGAATCGGAAACGGGACGAAAGTCGCTGTTTCGACCGTAGATACCTAAGTTTAGGAACTACCCTTCGGGTGTGTACTTAAATTAGGAACTGTTATAATGTAACTAGTTTGACTAGAGACATTATCTCTATATCAGTGTTTAATCCGTTGCGGATAAAACCTTTATATTATAGAACACTAAGTGTTTTATTATATAAAGATGATACTGAGATAAATACATTAGATGTAAATAACAGAATTTATATTTTGAATATATAATAAAATCTCAAACATATAAAATGACAAATAAATAGCTCAAATTGATTTGATCAATAGAGACTTATTTGTGGCATTGTTGTCTAGGACACAATTTAACGAGACTCGTATATCCACACTTTTGAAGAGTGGGTACTAGGACTGATTTGACTATTCAAATAAAGTCTACGAATCTAGTTTGTTAGGTAAAGTACCTAAAACACTGTTTACTTGGTAATAGTGTAAGTGCCACCGATCTGTTAGCCCTATTCATGGTGAAGTAAGTGGGCCCATATCTAGTTAGGCTAGATGTGAACATGAATATTTCGTGACCTTAACGGATGTGGCATCACGTTGTGGTTATGTGTTTCTTTTGAAGAACACAGATCGTAAACTTTTGAAGTTTCGACACGAAGTAAACAAACAGATCGGCTATAGTATTATTCCGCCACGTAAGACCGTAATGGAAAATACTTAAGCAGTAAGTTTCGTACGTACTTGAAAGAGTATGGTATTCTTTCAAATGAGGACTCCTCCCGAGACACGTCAAAGACGGTGTGTCCGAACCAAAAACTGAATTTTGTTGGACATGATAAGGTTTATCACGAGTCGCTCTGAGCTACTGTTTCCTTCAATAGATAAGTATTAACAGTGCAATAACTTATTTAGAATAAGGTTCCATAATAATCTGTTTGACAGATTACATATTAGATATGAACAGGAAAGAACCGGGTTTCTCATTCCTGAAAATTTGGGTATGCCAGGCATAACGTTTGGATGATACCAAACTAAAGACCCAAATTGGAACAGTGCCTATATAGGTTATCCTAAGGGAAACCATAAGTATAGTACTTATAAATCTCACATGAGACAATGTGATTGTTGCTCACCATGCGGTTTTTCCTGAGAGGATACCGATATGCAGTGGTCAGTGGGAGGATAGTGATACTCGATGAAAATCGGAGTAATACTGTTCAAGGCACAAGGTCCGTAATGGAACACGAATAGTTCATCTATGATGAATCTATACCATTAATCTTCAAATACACAAGAACTTCGTAGATCGGATAGAGTCAGAAAACAACCTGGGGTATGGGTTTCTGATCTAACCTCATAAAGATGTCAATCTTATGAAGGCATATCCGCCGACTACGTTTTGAGGAAGTGATACAAGGTATCGACTCCCTATTATGGCAAAGTGCCATGAATCCGAAATGGATTCCATGTATATCAACAAGTTTGGATACTAGTTGATGTACCATAAGGCATTGTGCCTATTGGTACTTTATAAGTCTTCAAGGAAGACATACATGGAAGGCAACATACCAACGTACTAAGCTAGGCTTGTAAAGAAAAGGTAGAGTTATCAACATTGTGTTGATTCCGACGAACCTTTTACCTGTTGCCATTGTAAATCCATTTGGATAATGCTTGCTAAAGCTGTGTATTTCATTGTGAAATATGACAGCTTAATGGAAAATCGCTTTCCTGAAAAGGAAACCTTTCGGAGGATGTTTATAACATCCTGTCGGTTTTATCGTACCATAACAAGCAAACAAGGTTTGCAGGTTATTCGATCCATGTTTGGATTGAAGCAAGCATAGGTTCTAGGATTATCGTTTTGATGTAATCATAATGGAGTATGATTTAATTCAAAACGAAATGATTCTTGTGTATATAAAGGGTTAGTGGGAGTGCACTGACATGAATGTCATGTAAAATAATGATAATATGTCATTTCTTGGAAATGAAATTCCCATAAAGCAATCGGTGAAAGCTTGGCTTTCATAAGAAATTCTCCGTAGAATTCTGGGGAGTAACAACCTTTATTCAAGGAATAAAGATCTACTGGGATAGATTTGGAGTTGTTAACACTCTCTGGGAAATTGTACATTTAAAATGTACTTGATATGGTGTCTCATACGCTTTGAGCATATGGAGTCACAATCAGGACAATCCAAGTGATAGTCACTGGATTGAAGTTAAGAACATCTGTTAGTATCTCAGAGAACTAAAGATGCTGTCTTAAATTATGGAGTAGGAGAACTTGAAGTGACTAGGATCACTGCTGCAAGTTTCCAAACCGGTAAATACTGCGGTACTATAAAGTTTGAATAACGGGACAGTAAGCTGGAAATATTCCGAGCAAGATAACTGTTACCGAATTAACAACAAATGCGGATTATTGCTGCAGCTGAGGCAGCAATAGAAGCCATTTGGATCGATAATAAATCTAATTAGATTAGATATAGTTCTTTTAGCAGCTGAGCTAGGCGTCAGCACAGGCTAAGGAATTAAAGGTCTCATCGACGATCCAGATATATACTTCTATATTCATCTGATTCGTTCGGATCATACATCGTGGCGATGTGATGATCGTATAAATCGCGTCAGAAGATAATTACGCAAATCCGCTGACGAAACCCTTTCCTCAGCAATTTGAGCGAACCGTACATAGTTCGGGTGTTAGACACTCGAGTGACTGGCTATGTGCCAAGTGGGAGATTGTTGGATAATATGACCCATAGCGTCACTATTTGTACAGATCACGGTGTTGTTGTACAAATTAACTATGTGACAAGGAAATTGCACTCTCATCATTTGTGATTAGATCACCATAGATGTATAAATGAAGAGAGGTCCATATGATTAGTTCCTGGATTGAGATGATATGAGACAGTATCAGTCCACGAAGGATTAATCATTAAATATCCCTAGCCGGAGTATTATCGAGACAGGACATCGATAATGCGGAATAGGCTAGTATTGCACTTGTGCGCGTTGTGAGGGCACAACGGCATAGTTCTCATATATTTAAGTATTGGATACTTATGCAAGTGCGATAGGAGGTTGTGTTTCACCGATGGTACGGGAAACAGCTTCGCTCTGGATAGACCCCTCGGAATCCCATTGGTATTATGACTATGTGTCTATGGGAGGCCGAAATCAAGGTAGGTGTGTATAGTCTTAACCTGAGACTTGCATCGCTAATACTTGCGATAATCGGTAGACTTTGGTTTTGGTGGTACAGGGCTTTAACCGGTTCTGCGTACACCGCTTCTGGTTTATCAGAGAGTCGTAGTGTATTGGGTGTGATGTCGAGACGGAAGTATCACTTCAGTTATAGTAGAGATGATGTCACGCAGGATACGGTATTAGGGCTCTTAAGTGCTGGCCGGCCATCGGGATATTATGACAAGGTCATGTATATCCGATTATAGAGACTAGTTACCAGACATCCGATATGTGCTTCGGACGGGGCAGACACTTATCCAGCCCCAGCCCTAGCACGTGACTATCCGATACTGGGCCGATATACACAATACTACGGTATACTACGCTTGATACAGATCTATATATTCCTGTAAGAATATTTCTGGAGAATTGGGTAGGCATGGCGCTTTGCTAGAAGCCAACCTTGTCTTGTAAATCGGTATAAACGTAGTACGAGGTGGTTACGTGTTCGGATAATCCGACGACCGTATTTACTGCCAACATATCCGGAGATCTCATGGGTCGCTTCCTGAAGATTCACCGATGATGTATAACTCGCACTTTAGTTAATCTAGGATTAATTAAAAGAGAGAGAAAATTAATCTGGGATTAATTACGGAGATATTTTATCTCGGATAAAATATCGTTAAAGAGAGAGAACGATTAATTTGGAATTAATCGATAAAATAATATATTTGATATATTATTAGAAATTGGATTTCGACGCGAATTAAAATTAGATTTTAATTCGGGCGAACGAATTAATTTAGAATTAATTCGTTAGCGACGTGAATAGTGAATTCGCTAGGCGTAATCATTTAATTACGACGCGACGAAAATTCGTTAATTTGGAATTAGCGAACCCGAGCCCGAGAGTGATTGCGAGCACATTCGCATTTCGAATTCGAGTGCGGCACGCAAGTCACATCAAGCGTGAAATCACTATTGCGTCAATTGTCAAATCACTTGTCACTTTGAGTGATGTGATATGATATGTTGTCACTTTATTAAAGTGAAGTGACTTGATGTAAAAGTAGAAGTGATGGGTGAAAAGTTGAAAGCTTTTGCTTTTTGCTTTTTGACTTTTTAATTAAAGTTTTGTATATCTTTTATTTTATATTACTTGGTAAATAAAGAAAAATAAAATGATATATAAAAAGCATCACTTTCTCTCTCTTGTTTGGTGATTCACGGTTTTAGGCTTTTGGAGCCAAAACCCTTCATCTTTCTCTCTTCTCCCTCTCACGGCTTCAAGCCGATTTCTTCACAAAAAGTTTCTGGTTTGACCGAAATTTTGAGAAGCAAATGAAGAAGAGTAGTGCTAGCACACACATGGGTTATATTATGGTGATAGGGAAACGAATTTGTGAGCATGGAAAAGCTTGAAGCTTGGAGCTTCAATGGTGACATCCATGGCCGAATGAACAAGGAGGAAGACACCCCAAAACCGTGCAGTCCACTGCATGAGGAAGCCACTGCCGAGCTTGGAGGGAGGCAGAAAACGCAACTTGTTCTTCGTAGCATCAAACCCATCAATGTGAGTATGTATTCCGCCTTACTCCTTGGTTGTATTCAACTCGTTTTTATGCATGATTTATGATCTTGGGACTTGATTGAAACTCACACTATTTTGATTGTTGTAGACCATATGATGGAATTTGACCATATTATATAGTATCTTTGAGATATTAAGAATAGGTTTCTTATTCATGAAGATTTATAGTCTGCAACCATTATGGTTTAATTAGGTTTGAGTCTATTGTGATTTAGATGGTCTACGCCATTTAGAGTCAGAAAAGATGTAGTGGGTATGTCATAATTGATTCCACTGTGCGAGTTGAATTATAGTAACTTACAAAGTACTGACTTATGAAGTTGTAAGGTGACCTTGTAAATTAGGAGTTTTGGTATGAGTGTTGTGCTTACGGTTGTCTGTATAGTATTTTGGATTTGATCTTTAAGTACTTAGACAACTCAGTAGCTATAGCACAATATTGATGTCGCATCTGAGTCATATTGATGTAGAACTTAGATTCTACAAAATATGAACGATGCTGACCAAGGGAAATATTTGGGATTGTTAAACAAACTCAAAATGTAATAGCGGACCTACTCGCTTATGCCTACCTCTTAGTGATAGGTGAGCTATTGAGGGCCATGCAAATATGATACACATTACGATGTGTATATGATTCCAAGGATTGACACTAGAGTATGTGGGAGAAATTATTAGGGTTGGTGCTTGGAGCGCCAATCCGGATCATATTTATGCCCAGTTCATGAATACGATCAATTATTTTTTCCATAATATTGTGTATTTATGGTAGCACATCTTGTCTTTTATATATATTCGATCTAATTTGATTAGATTGAAATTAAATCTGGTTTAGTGATATGTATATATTAGACAAAGATCAGATGATTTGTAACGTAATGTGTGTTGGACAATTATGACCCATAGCATCACTATTTGTAAAGATCATGGTGTTGTTGTACAAATTAACTATGTGACAAAGGAGATTGCACTCTTATCATTTGTGATTAGATCACCTAGATATATAAATGATATGAGGTCCCTATGATTTTTTCCTGGACGGAGAATGATATGAGACAGTATCAGTCCACGAAGGATAAATCATTAAATATCCTTATTCAGAGTATTATCGAGATTGGACATCGATAAATACGTAAAAGACTAGTATTTCACTTGTGCGCGTTGTGAGGGCACAACGGCATAGTTCTCATATATTTGGGTATAGGATACTCATGCAAGTGTAATAGGAGGTTGTGTTTTACCGATGGTATGGGAAACAGCTTCGCTCTGGATAGACCTCCTCGGAATTCCATTGGTAGTATGACTATGTGTCTATGGAAGTCCGAAATCAGGGTAGGTGTATTTGGTCTTAACCTGAGACTTGCACCGCTAATACTTGCGACAATCAATATACTTTGGTTGCGGTCGTCCAGGGCTTTAACAGGTTCTATGTACGCCAATGCTGGGAATATTGAGAATCGTAGTGTGTTGGGTGTGATGTCAAGATGGAAGTGCCACTCCAGTCATATGGAGATGATGGTCACGTAGGATACGGTACTAGTACTCTTAAGTACTGCAGTCATCGGGATAAAATGACAAGGTCATGTTTATCCGATTATAGAGACTAGTTACTAGACATCCGACATGTGCTTCGTACGGGGCAGACACAATTCCAGCCCCAGGCCTAGCACGTGATCATCCGATACTGGACAGAAATACGCAATACTACGCCTGATACATATCTTTTATTCCTGTAAGGATATTTCCGGAGAATTGGGTAGGCATGGCGCTTTGTTAGAAGCCAACCTTGTCTTGTAAATCGGTATAAACGTAGTACTTGGTACTTACGTGTTCGGATAGTCCGACGACCGAATTTACTGTCAACATATCCGGGGAATCTCATGGTTCGCTTCCCAAAGATTCACCGATGACGTATGACTCGCACTCTAAATTAATCTGGGATTAATTAGAAGAGAGAGAAAATTAATCTGGGATTAATTGTAGAGATATTTTATCTGGGATAAAATATCCATTAAAGAGAGATAACGATTAATTGGAATTAATCGGTTAATTAATATATTCGATATATTAAAAGAAATTGGATTTCGACGCGGAATTAAAATTAGATTTTAATTCGGGCGAACGAATTAATTTAGAAATAATTCGTTAGCGACGTGAATAGTGATTTCGCTCGGCGTAATCATTTAATTACGACGCAACAGAAAATTCGTTAATTTAGAATTAGCGAACTCGAGCCCGGGATTATTTGCGAGTGCATTCACATTTCGAATTCGAGTGCGGCACGCAAGTCAAATCAAGCATCAAATCGCTAGTCGCATCTAGCGTCACATCATTCGTCAATCAAGTGATAGATGTCTTTCACTTTGAGTGATTGACGCCAGTTACTATTCATGATTGATGGATTGATGTGAGTTGATGGAGGTTGGTGTGGCTTTATGGTTTGACTTTTGTAAAGCCAAATTTGTGGAAAATGAATTTGAATTTCATTTTAAGTGTATTTGATACACAAAATACAAAAAAACACACAACTCTCTTTTTCATTAATCTCTCTCTCTCTCTCATGCCCTTCATGGGTTATTTTCTCTCTTCTGCAATAGCTCACTGCCGTGAGCTTGGGAAGCAAGAGTGTGATGGTTTTGTGGCAAAATCATCAAGAGCTAGCACTCCGAGAGACATGCGAAGGTGATAGGGAAGTCCACCCATGAGCCGGGAATCGTTCGATGACGCTTGGAGCTTGATGAAGACTTCCATGGACGCTAAAACCAGTGAACTGTCACAACTCACTGCCGAATGTAGTGAAGAGGAGAAGAAAAGTTTTTGTTGCCTCCCGCATCGCTCAACCGATCGATGTGAGTATTCCGCAACTTTGTTGATTTGTATTCACACATATTTCATGCTTGTTTATGATCTTGGGACCTTAATAGAAACCAACAATGGCATCTAGAGCAAGGTTAGAGCATGAAATTTTGTATAGGGTTAAAATTTGGGTAAAATGATTTTGAGCATGATTTGAATAAATTGGATGTTTGAGTATGCTTAATACATGTTTAATTGATGATTGATTGGATCAATTTGATTAAATGTGGTTTGGAACAATTTTCCCCAAATATTTGGGCTTGGCCGAATACAAGTGCCCTAATTTGTCTTGGTAATTTTTTATTTTTGATCATTGGATGTATTGGAAATCATTTGGGGATATTGATTTAATGTTGAATTGAATTTAATTGGATTGAATTTGATTTGGACAAAATAATTCCCCATTGCCGAGAGCTTGAGCATGTAAAATTGGGTTTGATTTTTGATGAAATATGTTGGACATGTTTTGTTGTAATTAAGCATGATTAATTGTACAAATTTGGTGTTTTGGAAATATTGATTTGGGTGATTAATAATACTATACACTTTAGTTTAATTAAATTTGGAAATTGGATTTTATGATTTAATTAATTGGGCCTTAAAATTGGATTTGGGTTTTTAAAGTTGTTATTGGGCTTATTGGGCTTGGTTGTACCAAGTTAGGTTTAGGCCAAATGGATTGGATCTAATTGGGCCCAAAACCGCATCCATAAAGCCCAAATGCGACTTAATAGACCTTTAAAGTTTAATTGGGCCTAATGGGCCAAAATTGATTTCTGGGCTTATGGGGTAATTCCCGGATTGGATTTTAGTTATTCGGTTTGACCCGAGTTGACCAAAAGTCCACGCCTTAAGAAATTAATTAAAAGCCCATTGGACTTTAATTAAATTAATATTGGATATTAATCGGGCTTTGAGACCCGTAGCGATTAAATTGGAATTTAAGTCATAAAAGATTTATTAATAAAGTGTAGTATTTAATTTGGAATTAAATAGCGAATTAGAATTAAATACAAACTGAATTGGATTTAATTGTGTAGTTTAATTTAATTCGAGAATTCGTACTTTGAGTACTTATTCGCAAAACGAGTTTGACTCGAGCAAAATCAAATCGTTGTTTGAACATTGGATGGTCACTAATTATCAGATTAATTAATTTGATTAGATTGATTGATAACATGCTTGTGAGAATACATGGTTTCGATGCATGAATAATGTATATCGGATGGATATTAGATGGGTGGGACAATTTTAGAAATTGTTGTAATAAATTTGATTTATTAATTGGACCTGCGTGTCCAGCCTTATCACCTCCTTATTCTTTGTATTCTCTTCTCACATATTCCCTTCAATGTAAATGAGGTTTCTTTAGAAGTGTAGTGTAACGGGTAGAAGTAAATACATGTGCTAGCGGGAGAGAGAAATGGAGAGATTTGATCTAGGATCAATGTGTAAAGTATCCATCCGCATATCATTATTATTTATTTATACGCGCTTTATTATGTGTTTAGAATGCATGTTTAAGGGTGTATGATGATGAGACCTTACAAAGATAATAAATTGGTTGTAAATTTGCACTCGAAAAACCCTCGCAAAATATTAAGCGTTTTTCCTTCCATTTAGTGATTCTCACTCAAGATCCGAGACTGGCATTGGCTTGTTGGCCAAAGTCAAGGCATTTTTCCGTCGAGGATGTGTTTGAATCACGAGAGCTTTGTTCTATATCAGTGTCTTGTCCAAGTTGTGGTTTGTTGGCCAAAGTCAAGACCATTTCTTGTCCATCGACATTGATTACGAAGCTTTCCATGGTCAATGGGTCGCGCTTAACTGGGATCACTAAGTTTGTTGTGCCAAAGCCAAGGCTTAGTTTATTCAGAGGAAAAAGGTTAGGCAATATATTGAATATATTAGCATATATAAGATATATGTTTCGGACTTGGATGTCCCCCTACCGGATCTAGGAATTGGATTGGATCCAATCGATCTTAGAGATCTACCTAGTTAATTATCATACAATTTGTTGGCCAAAGTCAAGATTGTGTGATATTTAACGGGATCCTAACCCACTAGGAAACACGGTTTCCCGAGTACTCGACAGAGGGTTAGAGGCTCGCCGAAAAATAGTGGGAGGCAAGAATTGAATTTGCAATACTCGTTTAATTACTTGCCATACGCGCTCAATTCAAATATCATTCATCAAATAAATTAAATGTTAGTTGGACTAATATTTAAATTGTTGTTTTAATGAATAGTTGGACTATATTCAAACAATTCATTTATAGTTGATTTTATAATTGGATTATAATAATCAATATAATTGATTTTAATCTATTAAATTATAGTTGATTAAATAGTTGGACTATCGTAATCATTATAATAAATAATACCAAAATAGCTGATTAAATAGTTGGACTATTAAAATCAAGATAAAATTGAAAGATTGACATTTAAAATATAATCCTAGGGAAAATGTATTTAAATGGTTTAATTTTCAAATTGGGAATAATTTCAGGATGGTCCTGGAAACTAATAAGTTACTTTATTTGATAAAATAACATATTAGGCCTAAGCCCGGAGTTAAGCAAATAGTAGAGCATAATCTATGGAAGAATTATGTGATGATAACTTTAGTGCTTAATCCATTAAGTTTGTCGCAGTAGACTCCTTAATTTCTGAATCAGAACTAAAGATTAGATCCTTAAAGTATGATAATGAAATTGAAGGATCTTCATAAATCTATACTTAGATTTTAGAAGTACTAAATTGCAATAAATAACTCTTGGAGAGTTAGTGACTATTCTCAATGAGACAATGTCAAAATTTGCAATAAGGCAAGTAGCGCAATGCGCACCTTACTTCGATATTCTAGAAGGCCGAGGCTTGGCCAAAGGCTTCTGGAATATGAAAAGGGCGAAGGCAAAATCATCATAATCTTCAAGGAAGATAAAGGACATATCCCAAAATATCTGCCTAAATATGGCAAACGGGATCGCGGAAGCGTCGCTACCATTTGGACAAAGCAGACATTAAGGAATTGAAGAACGAGTAAGGCTCTAACTTCAAATATGTTTTTCATAAATATATTCACTACTAGTATTAAAATTGGATTTTATATACTTAGTGTGATATATATATATATATATTGATGTTCAGAATCTGCTATGAGCAGGAAACTGACCTCAATTGAGATTTAATCTGCAATTGGAAACGGGACGAAAGTCGCTGTTTTAAACGTAGATACCTAAGTTTAGGAACTACCCTCGGGTTTGTACCTAAATTTGGAAACTATTATAATGTAACTAGTTTGACTAGATACATTATCTTTATATCAGTGTTTAACCCGCTGCGGGTGAACCTTTATATTCTAGAACACTAAAGTGTTTTATTATATAAAGATGATATTGAGATAAACACATTAGATGTGAATATTAGCATTTATATTTTGAATATAAATAAATCTTAAACGTACAAAATGACAAACAAATAGCTCGAACTGATTTGATCAGATGAAACTTTATTGTGGCATTGTTGTCTGGGACACAATTAAACAAGAATCGTATATCCACACTTTTGAAGAGTGGATACTAGGAGTGATTTGATCCTACTCAAATAAAGTCTATGAATCTAGTTCATTGGGCAAAGTGCCTATAACACTATTTACTTCGTAAAAGTGTAAATGCCACCGATCTGTTAGCCCTAGTTCATAGTGAAGCAAGTGGGCCCATATCTAGCTAGGCCAGAGGTGGAGAAGAATATTTTGTGACCTTTACGGATGTGGCATCGCGTTATGGTTATGTGTTTCTTTTGAAACACAAATCGGAAAGTTTTAAAGTTTCGACACGAAATAGACAAACAGATCGGCTAAAGTATTAAATCGTCACGGTAAGACTGTAATGGAAAATACTTAAGCAATAAGTTTCTCATATACTTGAAAGAGTATAGTACTCTTTCAAATGAGGACTCCTCCCGGAACACGTCAGTTTGACGGTGTGTCCGAACAGAGTGACCAAATTTTGTTGGACATGATAAGGTTAATCATGAGTCACTCTGAGCTACCATTTCCTTCAACGGATAAGCTTTAAACAGTGCAAGAACTTATTTTGAATAAAGTTCCATAAAAATCTGTTTGACAGATTTCATATTAGATATGAACGGAAAAGAAACCGGGTTTCTCATTCTTGAAAATTTGGGTATGCTAGGCATATGTTTGGATGATACCAAACTAAAACCCAAATTGGATAAGTGCCAATTGTAGGTTATCCTAGGGATACCATAATTATTGTACTTATATAACTCACAAGAGAACAATTAGATTGTTGTTCACCATGCGGTTTTCCTACGAGGAATACCGATATGCAGTGGTAAGTGGGAGGATAGTAAAACTCGATGAAAATCAGAGTAATATTATTCCAGGCATCGATTCCTAATGGAACACAAATAGTTCATCAAGGATGTAACTATTCCATTAATCTTCGAATACATAAGAACCACGTAAGTCGGAGAGAGTCAGAAAACAACCTGGGGTATGGGTTTCTGATCTCACCTCATAAAGATGTCTATCTTATTGAGGAATACCAACTGACTACGTATGAGGAAGTGATAGAAGGTATCGACTCCCTATTATGACAAAGTCTCATGAATCCGAAATGGATTCCATGTATATCAACCAAGTTTGGATACTAGTTGATGTACCGCAAGGTATTGTGCCTATTGGTACTTATAAGTCTTAAAGGAAGACATACATGGATGGCAACATACCAACGTATAAAGCTAGGCTTTTAGCGGAAAGGTATCGTTATCAACATTGTGTTGATTACGATTCAACATTTTACCTGTTGCCACAGTAAATCCATTTGGAAAATGCTTGCTAATGTTGCATGTTTCATTTATGAAATATACAGCTTAACGGGAAAATCGCTTTCCTGAAAAGGAAACCTTTTGGAGGATGTTTACAACATCCTGTCGATTTTGTCATACCAAAACTAGCAAATGAGGTTTGCGGGTTATTCGATCCATGTTTGGATTGAAGCAAGCATAGGTTCTTGGAATTATCGTTTTGATGTAATCATAATATTTTATGATTTAATTCAAAACGAAATGATTCTTGTGTATATAAGAGGGTTAATGGGAGCGCACTGACAGTGGCTGTCCTATAAAAATAATGATAACATACATCATTTCTTGGAAATGATATTCCCATATAATTATCGGTGAAAGCTTGGCTTTCATAAATAATCTCCGAGAAATCGTACATTAAAAATGTACGCGACCTGGTGTCTCATACGCTTTGAGCATATGGATTCACAAACAGACCAATCCGAGTGATAGTCATTGGATTGAAGTTAAGAACATCCGTTAGTATCTTAGAGAACTAATGATGCTGTCTTAATCTATGGAGAAGAAGAACTTGAAGTGACTGGGATCACTGTAGCAAGTTTCCTAACCTAAAAATGCAAACGCAACAAATTAGACAAACACCCAAACTAAGCCACAAACCGACAAACACATAAGAAACAAAACTGCCCACCAACCATGAACAACAAACAACCACTTTATAAGCTCCACCGACAACAATCAAGCCAAACACAAACAGCCCTGACCAAAACAACACAAAACAAACCCTAAGAATCACAAACAGCCCTGACCGAAACAAACAACAAAACACAAACCCTTCAACCCAGCAGCCAACCACGTGAACAACACAAGAAATAAACTCCACCGAACACAAAAACAACAAAATAACAAAAACAACCAGCCCTTGAAACACCGAACAAAGCAGCAGCCTTCATTACCGAAAAACAACCCCCAAAAACAGTCCCAAATTACCGAAAATCATCACCAAAAAACAGCGAAACAGAAACAACGAAACAATGAGAAAACCAGAAAAACAACAAGCTTTAATCCTTCCGGCGACGGCATAACGCACTTCCGAGAAGCAATTTAAAAGGTAAGACCTGAGGGCACCCTTACCCTATTTATTTTTACAGTTCTGGACACGGCATGCTTGGCTGGACGTGAAATACACCTAGCCAGGTATGTGAAGTCCTACATCAAAGACGGCCAAATTTCTGGTCACATCTTTTCTTTCTTTTGGCATTCCGTTGTTTTTTTTTTACTTTTATTGTTATTTCACCTTTATTTCGTTATTTACCTTTTATTTATTTACTTTCATCGTCATTTATTATTTCTCATTTATTTATCTATATTTTATTCAGCGTTATTTATCCTTTTTTTTTTTTTCCTTTTATTGTCATTTTAATATTTCACCTTTACTTTTTTTTATGCTTTGCCATATTACTTCGCATATACTTTTATGTCCGTTTACATTACATTAATGATTGCGTGGTATTATCCCTTGTGGTATATCGGATGGAAACCCAGACATAAATTTTGTAGCCGAATCCGAATGGACGGTAGTGCGGTCTGAACTTGGGATTCAACTCCACGTACCACTTGGGAAATACTCATATACACATGATTAACCCCTCTTTTTTATTTATTATTTAGTGACGCTTTATTTGCTGTTGATTATTATGATTCTTGTTATCGTAGTTTTTATTTTTTAACTTAATTTGTTTTTATTTATATTAATGTTTATGGGTGTGAACATTTTCGTGTTTATTTGAATTATCTTGCATGAACTGCATAAGACTTGGCTATACTATTGTGTGAACCTGTCCATTATACGGGCATAAGTAAGGGACCATTCCGAACCCAACGGTTTGAGGTATTCCCTTACGAGGGGTGAGTGCGGCCTTAAACTTTTTTCCCATTTCACACTGGGTGGCGACTCTTTTATTCTCCGGTTTAGTCCCCCACGGGCTACTCCGTACTCTCTACCGGCTGCGAGCCCAACAGTGTCGTGGTCGTCGAGCATCATAGACATAGCGGTAAACCCTGCTTCGCTCCTACACACTTCATCTTTAAAAGATATTAGTAGAATTCACAACCCTGGATAGTTTTATAATATTGAATTTTCCTTTCACTTACATTCGCACTGTTTTATTTACTTATTTTAGTTTAAAATCACCAACCAATCAAACAACCAATCTACTAGATACTCGTAAATATTTGGCTTCATAAATTAATAGCTTAGGTATTAAGTCCTCGTGGGATCGATACATTTTATACTACTTGAGGAATACGTGCGCTTGCATTACGTGAGTGATTTCACCGATCAATACTTAATGGTTTTACTATTTTCTTTTCGAAGAAAAATATCCTATAACTTATAATGAGAGAGATATTTGATACCGAATCTGGAGGTTAACATTAAAATATAGATCTTCATAGCTTACTACAATCAATTATTGAACTTGATTGAAATTTACTATGAATTGCTTATAAAACCTGCAAATAGTTTGCGTAGTAAAAGCAAAGTGAGCTTATTAAAGGTTTTACCTTTGCAGTATGCCAATCATAAAGGTTATACTCGGCAATCTATTGTAGATTCTTAGGAAACTTGTCTATAGTTGCATTAATTGAACAATTAAAGATCTGTTGGTTAATGTTAATATTAAATTGTGCATTTTGGCTAATAATGTAAAGTGGCATTCCATCGTGGAATGGCCCTAGATTTTATATTTTACTGAGAATGAAGTTTGGTATACTAGTTTATAGAGCCTATTGTAGACTCAAATAAGCTTTCTAGAAATACGTGTTCTCTAATTTTAAAATGAGTTAGATTGTCTGATTCTATCAAACAGATGTGATCGTACGGTTATTGGGAGCGTATAAATTTCTTTCTAATGTTATATATCCTAACGATATTATCATTATTAAAGTAATAATGAGATGTTTATGAGGTAAAAGGTTTACATAAGTTTTCTTTTCTCTGTGAACGCAGTGGGAGTAATCTCTGTTATATTTGATATAAAGTTTTATATATGATATAAAACTAAGAGACTTGTAAGATACTCTCATTAATCGTGCATTAGATATGATCTAATAAAAGAAAAAAAAAACATGACTATTTGTGTGACAGTTAGTGTAAATGTTGGACAACTAGCGTGTCTCTTAGATATAGTATTCATCTTTCGTAAGAGATAATTCCTTAGTCGAAAGAGAGATTGATTGGAATGTCTAGTGAATCTTATACATCATAGGATGATGACATAATGAATATTGTATTATGTAAGATTAAAGATATTAATTTAATTGTAATTATACGAGCTATTTTGATTGTTGTAGACCATATGATGGAATTTGAAACATATTATATAGTATCTTTGAGATATTAAGAAATAGGTTTCTTATTCATGAAGATTTATAGTCTGCAACCATTATGGTTTAATTAGGTTTGAGTCTAATTGTGATGTTAGATGGTCTACGCCATTTAGAGTCAGAAAAGATGTAGTGGGTATGTCATAATTGATTCCACTGTGCGAGTTGAATTAATAGTAACTTACAAAGTACTGACTTATGAAGTTGTAGGGTGACCTTGTAAATTAGGAGTTTTGGTATGAGTGTTGTGCTTACGGTTGTCTGTATAGTATTTTGGATTTGATCTTTAAGTACTTAGACAACTCAGTAGCTAATATTGATGTCGCATCTGAGTCATATGGATGTAGAACTTAGATTCTACAAAATATGAACGATGCTAATATTGATGTCGCATCTGAGTCATATTGATGTAGAACTTAGATTCTACAAAATATGAACGATGCTGGCCAAGGGAAATATTTGGGATTGTTAAACAAACTCAAAATGTAATAGCGGACCTACTCGCTTATGCCTACCTCTTAGTGATAGGTGAGCTATTGAGGGCCATGCAAATATGATACACATTACGATGTGTATATGATTGCAAGGATTGACACTAGAGTATGTGGGAGAAATTATTAGGGTTGGTGCTTGGAGCGCCAATCCGGATCGTATTTATGTCCAGTTCATGAATACGATCAATTATTTTTTCCATAATATTGTGTATTTATGATAGCACAGATTGTCTTTTATATATATTCGATCTAATTTGATTAAATTGAAATTAAATTTGGTTTAGTGATATGTATATATTAGACAAAGATCAGATGATTTGTAACGTAGTGTGTGTTGGACAATTATGACCCATATCGTCACTATTTGTAAAGATCATGGTGTTGTTGTACAAATTAACTATGTGACAAAGGAGATTGCACTCTTATCATTTATGATTAGATCACCTAGATATATAAATGATATGAGGTCCCTATGATTTGTTCCTGGACGGAGAATGATATGAGACAGTATCAGTCCACGAAGGTTAAATCATTAAATATCCCTAGTCATAGTATTATCGAGATTGGACATCGATAAATACGTAAAAGACTAGTATTGCACTTGTGCACGTTGTGAGGGCACAACGGCATAGTTCTCATATATTTGGGTATAGGATACTCATGCAAGTGTAATAGGAGGTTGTGTTTTACCGATGGTACGGGAAACAGCTTCGCTCTGGATAGACCCCCTCGGAATTCCATTGGTAGTATGACTATGTGTCTATGGAAGTCCGAAATCAGGGTAGGTGTATTTGGTCTTAACCTGAGACTTGCACCTCTAATACTTGCGACAATAAATATACTTTGGTTGCGGTCGTCCAGGGCTTTAACAGGTTCTGTGTACGCCAATGCTGGGTATATTGAGAATCGTAGTGTGTTGGGTGTGATGTCAAGATGGAAGTGTCACTCCAGTCATATGGAGATGATGGTCATGTAGGATACGGTACTAGTACTCTTAAGTACTGCAGTCATCAGGATAAAATGACAAGGTCATGTTTATCCGATTATAGAGACTAGTTACCAGACATCCGACATGTGCTTCGTACGGGGCAAACACAATTCCAGCCCCAGGCCTAGCACGTGATCATCTGATACTGGACAGAAATACGCAATACTACGTATACTACACCTGATACAGTTCATTTATTCCTATAAGGATATTTCCGGAGAATTGGGTAGGCATGGCGCTTTGCTAGAAGCCAACCTTGTCTTATAAATCGGTATAAACGTAGTACTTGGTACTTACGTGTTCGGATAGTCCGACGACTGAATTTACTGCCAACATATCCGGGGATCTCATGGGTCGCTTCCCGAAGATTCACCGATGACGTACGACTCGCACTCTAAATTAATCTGGGATTAATTAGAAGAGAGAGAGAATTAATCTAGGATTAATTGCGGAGATATTTTATCTGGGATAAAATATCCATTAAAGAGAGATAACGATTAATTTGGAATTAATCGGTTAAATTAATATATTCGATATATTAAATGAAATTGGATTTCGATGCGGAATTAAAATTAGATTTTATTCGGGCGAACGAATTAATTTAGAAATAATTCGTTAGCGACGTGAATAGTGATTTCACTCGGCGTAATCATTTAATTACGACGCAACGGAAAATTCATTAATTTGGAATTAGCGAACCCGAGCCCGGGATTATTTGTGAGCGCATTCGCATTTCGAATTCGAGTGCGGCACGCAAGTCAAATCAAGCGTCAAATCGCTAGTCGCATCTAGCGTCACATCATTCGTCAATCAAGTGATATATGTCTTTCACTTTGAGTGATTGACGCCAGTCACTATTCATGATTGATGGATTGATGTGAGTTGATGGAGGTTGGTGTGGCTTTATGGTTTGACTTTTGTAAAGCCAAATTTGTGGAAAATGAATTTGAATTTCATTTTAAGTGTATTTGATACACAAAATACAAAAAAACACACAAATCTCTTTTTCATTAATCTCTCTCTCTCTCACGCCCTTCATGGGTTGTTTTCTCTCTTCTGCAGTAGCTCACTACAGTGAGCTTGGGAAGCAAGAGTGTGATGGTTTTGCGGCAAAATCATCAAGAGCTAGCACTCCGAGAGACATGCGAAGGTGATAGGGAAGTCCACCCATGAGCCGGGAATCGTTCGACGAAGCTTGGAGCTTGACGAAGACATCCATGGACGCCAAAACCAGTGAACTGCCACAGCTCACTGCCGAATGCAGTGAAGAGGAGAAGAAAAGTTTTTGTTGCCTCCCGCGTCGCTCAACCGATCGATGTGAGTATTCCGCAACTTTGTTGATTAGTATTCACACATATTTCATGCTTGTTTATGATCTTGGGACCTTAATAGAAACCAACAGTGTGCAGTTACAACATAGGTTGTAATTGATATTGGGAAGTGTTACTATAAGTTGTATATTCACAAATAAAGTTTATGGTCAAGATTTACTGATACTGGTCAGTTAATAAAATCTGCTGAGACCAGTGCATGTCGTATATCGAGACTTGGTCCAATGGTTTATCCCAGTGAACCATGGGCCTTCGAACACTCGTATAGACATGTAGGTGTTTATTCGATAAAAACTAAACGACTCACCGAATATTTTCGAATAGATGGTACACCAACATCAATAGGAATCTTCTCGAGTTGAGTAACATATGTTGGAATTATCTAAGCATCCCAAGATCATATCAAGCAATGAAAATCATGTGTATACATCAAGAAGTACGGCGGAAACATACTTACATTGATCGGTTTGGATGCGATGAAGAAAAATCTTTTCCTCCAAGATGATGAAGCTCTCGGCAGTGAGCTAATTTTTGGCCTCCAAAATTCGGTCATCACCTCCAAGTGTGCTCCTCCATTTTCGGTCAACCTCCATTGATGGATCTCCAAGCTCCAAGCTATGTATGTGATTCCATGCTCATGAAATTGGTTCCCTATCACCTTGGTATGACTCCTTTGTGTGCTAGCACTATTGATTTTGCAACAAAATCATCATTTTCTTCTTGTTATTTTCGGCCAAGCCAAGAAATGGAGAAAGAGAAAATTAGTTCAAAATCGAGAGAGGGAGAGGAGGGAAAAGGTTTCTAAAACCGTGAAGAAGGAAGAGAGAGATGGCAAAATGTGTTAAGTCTTTTGGTTTAATTTTCCAAAAACAAATACCAAAAAACTCAAACCAAATTTCCAAAAGTCAAAAGCTTTTAAAGCCAACCACTTCCATCAACTATCACTCAATCAAGTCAAGTTGTCACATCACTCAAAGTGACTAATGATTTGACGTTTGATGCGACTAGTGATTTGATGCTTGATGTGACTTGTGAGCCGCACTTAAGTTCTCAATGCGAGTGCGCCCGCAAACACTCTCGGGCTCGGGTTCGCTAATTCCAAATTAACGAATTTCCGTTGCGACGTAATTAAATAATTATGCCTAGTAAAATCACTATTCACGTCGCTAACGAATTAATTCTAAATTAACTCGTTCGCCGAATTAAAATCTAATTTCAATTCTACGTCTAAATCCAATTTCGTATAATATATCGAATATATTATTTTATCGATTAATTCCAAATTAATTGTTCTCTCTCTTTATTAATATTTTATCCCAGATAAAATATCTCTGTAATTAATCCCAGATTAATTTTCTCTCTCATTTAATTAATCTAAGATTAATAAAGTGTGAGTCATACGTCATTGGTGAATCTTCGGAAGCGACCCATGAGATCCTCGGATATGTTGGCAGTAAATCCGGTCGTCGGACTATCCGAACACGTACGTACCTAATACTACATTTTTACCGATTTACAAGACAAGGTTGGCTTCTAGCAAAGCCCATTGCCTACCCAATTCTCCAGAAATATCCCTATAGGAATATGTGATCTATATCAGGCGTAGTATACATAGTATTGCGTATTTCGATCCAGTATCGGATGTCACATGCTAGGTCTGGGGCTGGAATTGTGTCTGCCCCATACGAAGCACATATCCGATCTCTGGTAACTAGTCTCTATAATCGGATAATCATGACCTAGTCATATTATCCCGATGACTGCAGTACATAAGAGAACCAGTTCCGTATCCTACGTGATCATCATCTCCACTATGACTGGAGTGATACTTCCATCTCGACATCACACCCAATACACTACGATTCTCAATATACCCAGAAGAGACGTACACAGAACCTGTTAAAGCCCTGGACGACCAAAACCAAAGTATATTGATTGTCGCAAGCATTAGCGGTCCAAGTCTCAGGTTAAGACCAAATTCACCTACCCTGATTCGGACTTCCATAGACACATAGTCATACTACCAATGGAATTCCGAGGGGTCTATCCAGAGCGAAGCTGTTTTCTGTACCATCGGTAAAACACAACCTCCTACTACACTTGCATGAGTATCATATACCCAAATATATGAGAACTATGTCGTTATGCCCTCACAACGCGCACAAGTGTAATACTAGTATTTTCTGCATTATCGATGTCCAATCTCGATAATACTCTAACTAGGGATATTTAATGATTAAATCTTCGTGGATTGATATTGTCTCATATTATCTCAATCCAGGAACTAATCATATGGACCTTTCATCATTTATACATCTTGGTGATCTAATCACAAATGATAAAAGAGCAATTTCCTTTGTCACATAGTTAATTTGTATAACAACACCATGATCTGTACAAATAAAGACGATATGGGTCATAACTGTCCAACAATCTCCCACTTGGCCTATAGCCAATCACTGAAGTGTCCTACACCCGAACTATGTACGGTTCGCTCAAATTTCTGCTGAGGAAAAGGCTTTCGTCAGTGGATTTGCATGATTATCATCTGATGCGATTTATACGATCATCACATCGCCACAATGTATTATCCGAACGAATTAGATGAATAGTTGAAGTATATATCTGGATCGTTGATAAGACCATTAATTCTTTAGCTTGCGCTGTAACCTAGCTCAGCTGCTAACAGAACTATATCTAATCTAATTAGATTTGTTATCGGCCCAAATGGCTTATATTGCTGCCTCAGCTGCAACAATAATCCACTTTTGTTGTTTATGCGGTAACAGTATCTTGCTTGAAATATTTCCACCTCAATGTTCCGTTATACAAACTGTATAATACCATTTTGCGACTTAGAGTCGTCTTTATCGGTTAGGAAACTTGTAACAGTGATCCAAGTCACTTCAAGTTCTCATTCTCTATAGTTTAAGATAGCATCCTTAGTTCATCTAAAATACTGAAGGATGTTCTTAACATCAATCCAGTGACCATCACCTAGATTGGCCTGATTGTGACTCCATATGCTCAAAGCGTATGAGACACCAAGTTAAGTACATTTTTCAATGTACGAGTTCTCGAAAAGTTTCAACAACTTTTAGATCTATCCCAATAGATCTTTATTCCTAGAATAAAGGTTGTTTCTCCCAAGAATTCTACGGAGAATTTTTCATGAAAGCCAAGCTTTCACTGATTATATTTTGGGAATATCATTTCCAAGAAATGATATTTCATCATTTTATAGGACAGTCACTTTCAGTGCGCTCCCACTAACCTCCTTATATACACAAGAATCATTTTTGTTTTGAATCAAATCATAAACCATTATGATTATATCAAAACGATAATTCCAAGAACTCAATGCTTGCTTAAATCCAAACATGGATCGAATTAATTTGCAAACCTTGTTTGCTCGTTTTGGTATGACAAAACCGTCAAGATGTTGTAAACATCCTCCAAAAGGTTTCCGTTAAGGAAAGCGGTTTTGGCGTTCAGCTGACATATTTCATAAATGAAACATGCAGCATCATCAAGCATTATCCAAATTGATTTACCATGGCAACAGGTAAAAGGTTTCGTCGTAATCGACACAATGTTGATAACGATACATTTTCGCTACAAGCCTAGCTTTGCACGTTGGTATGTTGCCATCATGTATGTCTTCCTTGAAGAATTATATAGTACCAATAGGCATAATGCCTTCTGGTACAACAGCTAGTATCCAAACTAAGTTGATATACATGGAATCTATTTTGGACATCATGGCACTTTGCCATAACAGGGAGTCGATACCTTGTATCACTTCTTTATACGTAGTCAGTTCGTATTCCTCATTAAGATTGACATTTTTATGAGGTGAGATCAGAAACCCATACCCCAGGTTGTTTTCTGACTCTCTCCGACTTATGTGGTTCTTGTGTATTCGAAGATTATTGGTATAGTTTCATCCTTGATGAACTATTTGTGTTCCATTAAGATTCGGTGCCTGGAACAGTATCACTCTGATTTTCATCGAGTTTTACTTTCCTTCCACTTACCACTGCACATTGGTATTCCTCTTAGGCAAACTGTATGGTGAGCAACAATTAAATTGTTCTCTTGTGAGTTGTATAAGTACTATACTTTGGTTTCCCTAGGATAACCTACAACTTGGCACTTATCCGATTTGGGTTCTAGTTTGGTATCATCCAAACATATGCCTAGCATACCGAAATCATCAGGAATGAGAAAACCCAGTTTCTTTCCTGTTCATATCTAATATGAGGTTTGTCAAACAGATTTTTTTTTTGTGGAACCTTATTCTAAATAAGTTTTGCACTGTTTAAAGCTTATCCGTTGAAGGAAATGGTAGCCTTATCATGTCCAACAAAATTTGGTTTCTCAGTTCGGACACACCGTCAAATTGACGTGTTCCGGGACGAGTCCTCATTGAAAGAATACTATACTCTTTCAAGTATTTGAGAAACTTATTGCTTAAGTATTTTCCACCATGGTCTAACTGTGACAGTTTAATACTTTAGCCGATCTGTTTGTCTACTTTGTGTCGAAACTCTTTGAATTAATCAAAAGTTCATGATCTGTGTTTCACAAGAAATACATAACCATAACGCGATGCCACATCTGTGTAGGTCACGAAATATTCATATCCACCTCTAGCCTAGCTAGATATGGGCCCACCTACGTCACTATGAACAAGGACTAACAGATCGGTGGCACTAGCACTTTTACCAAGTAAAGAGTGTTTTAGGCACTTTGCCCAATAAACTAGATTCGTAGACATTATTTGAATGGAATCAAATTTGTCCTAGTATCCACTCTTCAAAAGTGTGGATATACGAGTCTTGCTAATTGTGTCCCAGACAACAATGCCACAAATAAGTCTCAACTGATCAAATCAGTTTGAGCTATTTGTTTGTCATGTTATATGTTTGAGATTTATTTATATTCAAAATATAAATATTGTTATTCACATCTAATGCACTTATCTCAATATCATCTTTATAAAATGAAACACTTTAGTGTTCTAGAATATAAAGGTATACCCGCAACGGGTTAAACCCTGATATAGAGATAATGTATCTAGTCAAACTAGTTACATTGTTACAGTTTCCCAATTTAAGTACACACCCGAAGGGTAGTTCCTAAACTTAGGTATCTACGGTTAAAACAGCGACTTTCGTCCCGTTTTCAATTCGCAGATTAATCTCAACTGAATTCAGTATCCTGCTTTTCAGCAGATTCTGCACACCAGTACATATTTTATGTACCACATCCAGTATCTAAAATCCAATTTTAATACTAGTAGCGAAAATGTTTATGACAAACATATTTGAAGTCAGAGCCTTGCACCGTCTTCAATTCCTTCATGTCTGCCTTGTCCATACGGCAGTCACGCTTCCGTGTCCCCGTTTGCCACAATTTAGGCAGACATTTTGGGATATGTCTTTTGTCTTCCCAGAAGATTATAATGACTTTGCATTTGCCCCTTTTCACATTCCAGAAGCCTTTGGCCAAGCCTTGGCCTTCTAGGATGTCGAAGTAAGATGCGCCTTGCGCATCTTGCCTTATTGCAAACTTTGGCTCTGTCTCCTTGAGAATAGCCATTAACTCTCCAAGAGTTCACTATTGCAATTTAGTACTTCAAAGATCTAAAAATAGATCTATGAAGATCCTTCAATTTCATTATCATATTTTAAGGATCTAATCCTTAGTTCTGATTAAGAAATTAAGGAGTCTATTTGGCAAGCATAACGGATTAAGCACTAAAGTTATCATCACATGAATATTCCAAATATCATGCTCTACTATTTGCTTAACTCCGGGCTTAGGCCTAATATGTTATTTTATCAAATAAAGTAACTTATTAGTTTCCAGGACTATCCTGAAATTTATTATTCCCAATTTGAAAATTAAAGTCGTTTAAATACATTTTCCCCAGGATTATGTTTTAAACACTAATCTTTCAATTTATCTTGATTCTAATAGTCCAACTATTTAATCAACGATTTTAGGTACTATTTATTATAATGATTACTATAGTCTAACTATATAATCAACTATAATTTAATAGGTTAAATCAATTATATTTATTACTATAATCCAATTATAAAATCAACTATTAATTGAAATTAGTTAATTCAAATATATTGATTACTATAATCCAATTATATAATCAACTATAAATGAAATAGTTTGAATACAGTCCAACTGTTTATTTAAAACAACGTTAAATATTAGTCCAACTAATATATTAATTTATTTGACGAAAAATTTGATATGAGCGCGTATGGCAAGTTACTAAACAAATATTGCAAATTTAATACTTGCCTCCCACTATTTTTTAGCGAGCCTCTAACCCTCTTTGAGTACTCGGGAAACCTTGTTTCCTAGTGGGCTAGGATCCCGTTAAATAACACACAATCTTGACTTTGGCCAACAAATTGTATGATAATTAACTAGGTAGATCTCTAAGATCAATTGCATCCCATCCAATTCCCAGATCCAGTAGGTGGACATCCAAGTCCGAAATATATATCCTATATATGCCAATATATCCAATATATTGCCTAACCTTTTTCCTCTGAATCAACTAAGCCTTGGCTTTGGCACAACAAACTTAGTGATCCCAATTAAGTGGAACCCATTGACCATGGAAAGCTTCGTAATCAATGTCGATGGACAAGAAGTGATCTTGACTTTGGCCAAAAAATCACAACTTGGACAAGACACCGATATGGAACAAAGCCTTCATGATTCAAACACATCATCGACGGACAAAGGTCTTGACTTTGGCCAACAAACCAATGCCAGTCTTGGATCTTGAGTAAGAATCACTCAATGGAAGGAAAAACGCTTAATATGATGTTGAGGGTTTTTCGCATGCAAATTGGCAACCAATTTATTATCTTTGTTAAGGTCTCATCATCATACACCCTTAAACATGCATTCTAAACACATAATAAGGCACGTAAATAAATATAATAATGATATGCGGATGGATACTTAACACATTGTTTCTAGAACAAATCTCTCCTTTTATTCTCTCCCGATAGCACAAGTATTGCTTCTACCCGTTACATAACACTTCTAAAGAAACCTCATTTACATTGAGGGGAATAGGTGAGAAGAGAAATACAAAGAGTAAGGAGGTAATAGGCTGGGCACGCAGGTCCAATTAATAAATTCTAAATTTATTACAATAATTTCCAAAATTGCCCCACCCATCTAATATCCATATACATTATTCATGCATCGCAACCATGTATTCACACAAGCATGTTATCAATCAATCTAATCCAATTAATTAATCTGATAATTAATGACCATCCAATGTTCAAACAATGATTTGATTTTGCGCAAGTCAAACTCGTTTTGCGAATAAGTACTCAAAGTACGAATTCTTGAATTAAATTAAACTACAACAATAAATCCAATTTAATATGTATTTAATACTAATTCACTATTTAATTCCAAATTAAATATTACACTTTATTAACGAACCTTTACGACTTAGATTCCAAATCTAATCATTACGGGTCTCAAAGCCCGATTAACATCCAATGTTAATTTAATTAAAGTCCAATGGATTTTTAATTAATTTCTCAAGGCATGGACTTTTGGTCAATATGGGTCAAACCCAATTACCAAAGGCCATTTAAGGAATCACCCATATTTGCCAAGAAACCAATTTAGGCCCATTAGGCCCAATTAAATATTAAAGGTCCATTAAGTCATAATTGGACTTTATGGATATGGTTTTGGGCCCAATTGGATCCAACCAATTTGCCTAAACCAATCTTGGTACAACCAAGCCCATTTAAGCCCAATTTCAACTTTACAAGCCCAATTTCCGAAATAGGCCCATTTAATTAAATTACCAAATTCCAAATTTTATAACCTAATTAACCTAAAGTGTATGTCATAATTAATTACCCAAATTAACATTTCTAAAACATCAATTTACACAATTAATTATGCTTATCAACATCAAAACATGTCCAACACATTTTAATCAAAAATCAAACCCATTTCATGCTCATATAGTCTCGGCAATAAGGGGAATTTTTGTCCAATTCCGATTTCAATCCAATTGAATCTAAATCAACATTTCCCAAGTCATTCAAACTCATCCAATGAATCAAAAAACAAAAATTACCAAGACTTTTAGGGTTCTATAAGATTCGGCCAAGCCTTACATATTGGGAAAAAATTGATCCAATCAAATTTCATGAAATTGATCATGCACAACTTCAATTAAACATCATTCAAGCATAATCAATCAAACAATTTCATCAAATCATGCTCAAATTGATTTGACCCAATTTTAACCCAAAATCATTTTCATGCTCAATTAGGCTCTGATACCATTGTTGGAATTATCTAAACATCCCAAGATCATATCAAGCAATGAAAATCATGTGTATACATCAAGAAGTACGGCGGAAACATACTTACATTGATCGGTTTGGATGCGACGAAGAAAAATCTTTTCCTCCAAGATGATGAAGCTCTCGGCAGTGAGCTGATTTTTGGCCTCTAAAATTCGGTCATCACCTCCAAGTGTGCTCCTCCATTTTCGGTCAACCTCCATTGATGGATCTCCAAGCTCCAAGCTATGTATGGTGATTCCATGCTCATGAAATTGGTTCCCTATCACCTTGGTATGACTCCTTTGTGTGCTAGCACTATTGATTTTACAACAAAATCATCACTTTCTTCTTGTTATTTTCAGCCAAGCCAAGAAATGGAGATGAAAATTGGTTCAAAACCGAGAGAGGGAGATGAGGGAAAAGGTTTCTAAAACCGTGAAGAAGGAAGAGAGAGATGGCAAAATGTGTTAAGTCTTTTGGTTTTAATTTTCCAAAAACAAATACCAAAAAACTCAAACCAAATTTCCAAAAGTCAAAAGGCTTTTAAAGCCAACCACTTCCATCAACTATTCACTCAATCAAGTGACAAGTTGTCACATCACTCAAAGTGACTAATGATTTGATGCTTGATGCGACTAGTGATTTGACGCTTGATGTGACTTGTGAGCCGCACTTAAGTTCTTAATGCGAGTGCGCCTGCAAACACTCTCGGGCTCGGGTTCGCTAATTCCAAATTAACGAATTTTCCGTTACGACGTAATTAAATAATTATGCCTAGCAAAATCACTATTCACGTTGCTAACGAATTAATTCTAAATTAACTCGTTCGCCCGAATTAAAATCTAATTTCAATTCTGCGTCGAAATCCATTTTCGTATAATATATCGAATATATTATTTTATCGATTAATTCCAAATTAATCGTTCTCTCTCTTTATTAATATTTTATCCCAGATAAAATATCTCCGTAATTAATCCAGATTAATTTTCTCTCTCATCTAATTAATCCCAGATTAATAAAGTGCGAGTCATACGTTATCGGTGAATCTTCGGGAAGCGACCCATGAGATCCCCGGATATGTTGGTAGTAAATCCGGTCGTGGGACTATCTGAACACGTACGTACCTAGTACTACCTTTTTATCGATTTACAAGACAAGGTTGGCTTCTAGCAAAGTGCCATGCCTACCCAATTCTCCAGAAATATCCTTACGGGAATATGTGATCTATATCAGGCGTAGTATACATAGTATTGCGTATTTCGATCCAATATCGGATGTCACATGCTAGGCTTGGGGCTGGAATTGTGTCTGCCCCGTACGAAGCACATATCAGATCTCTGGTAACTAGTCTATATAATCGGATAATCATGACCTAGTCATATTATCCCGATGACTATAGTACATAAGAGAACCAGTTCCGTATCCTACGTGATCATCATCTCCACGATGACTGGAGTGATACTTCCATCTCGACATCACACCCAATACACTACGATTCTCAATATACCCAGAAGAGGCGTACACAGAACCTGTTAAAGCCCTGGACGACCAAAACCAAAGTATATTGATTGTCGCAAGCATTAGCGGTGCAAGTCTCAGGTTAAGACCAAATACATCTACCCTGATTCGGACTTCCATAGACACATAGTCATACAACCAATGGAATTCCGATGGGTCTATCCAGAGCGAAGCCGTTTTCCGTACCATCGGTAAAACACAACCTCCTACTACACTTGCATGAGTATCATATACCCAAATATATGAGAACTATGTCGTTATGCCCTCACAACGCGCACAAGTGTAATACTAGTATTTTCCGCATTATCGATGTCCAATCTCGATAATACTCTGACTAGGGATATTTAATGATTAAACCTTAGTGGATTGATACTGTCTCATATCATCTCAATCCAGGAACTAGTC
Source organism: Zanthoxylum bungeanum (assembly GCA_019454045.1). Lineage (NCBI taxonomy): Eukaryota > Viridiplantae > Streptophyta > Magnoliopsida > Sapindales > Rutaceae > Zanthoxylum > Zanthoxylum bungeanum. Next base: position 89,941 of record SKCR01004426.1, read on the forward strand.
ATATGAACCTTTCATCATTTATACATCTTGGTGATCTAATCACAAATGATAAAAGAGCAATTTCATTTGTCACATAGTTAATTTGTACAACAACACCATGATCTGTACAAATAGTGATGCTATGGGTCATAACTGTCCAACAACATAATGATCCTTAGACTTGAGATACCACGGTAGATATATGAGTTATCCTCAAGACTTTGATAGCAGTCACATCACCGATCTATTTATGTCAGACCTCCATCTGTTCGTTGGGTATAGACTGATGCTCATGATATCTGGTGTGTATCATATAGGATCTGTCAGTCCTATGTATAAGGCATAGGTTTCTTGCACGTGTTTGCGATCTAATATATCCATGATTGTGGTACATTACGAAAGAGAGTTCTGAGTGTTATTCATAAATTACAAATTTGTAAGTCGACTATATTATATCTTAGGTATTTGACGTTCCCATCTATATCCTCGATATTTTATGGATATCATTTGCAGATGGATTATACATATGCGATGATCTCGACTTGTATAGTTCAGCCAGTTTATCAGTGATCATCATAATTTACGAATGGGTGAATTATGGACACGAAATTGGATTTCGGGATGGATAAATCAGAACTTAGAGTGTCCCACAATATGAGTGTACTCGTTGAGCACTTGGGCAACGCGTTATGAGCAATACCGATTATTCATAAAATTTTATCAGATTAAATTATTTAATTCGAATCGTTTAATCGGTAAACGAATTTACATATGCCGGGGAAATTTTGGTCGTTCTAATGTGTATTTGTATTGGATACATAATTAGATTAGATACATATTCATTAACATATTGTATGTTGACACATGTAAAGTAAATAACAATTGACTTTATTAAATATTATGTTTGACATTTTATTATCTAACTTACACGTGTAAATATTTAGTTTTTATTTAATATATATTAATTGTAATATATGTCAAACTTTTAGCCATGTGGATGACTTATTTACCAAAAAATTTTAATTGATTATTTTGAATAATCAAATTATCCATTTTGTCCCTCAATTAACACCACTACCAAATATAAAAAGAAAAAATATTTTCTCTTTCTCCTTGGGTATGGATGGCCAAAACTTACTCTATTTTTTAGAGCTTCCAAAGTTCCTTTTGAGAGACAAGAAATAAAGTAATTAAACCAAGAAAAAACTTAAGGATTTTTGAAGATTTGTGAGGTAATCTTTATTTCCTTTAGCTAGAAAATATTTTTCTTATTCTTGGTTTTCTAGAATTATTCTAGGGTTTATTTTAGTCTCTAAATTTGGAGCTTTTTGATTTGGATAATGGATTGAGTGACTTTGAGCATATATTTTGAACTAAATTAGTGTAATTTGTGTTCAATTTATTTTTGGACAACTTAGTTGACATTCTAGAATGTAATGACCACTCTTGTTATGCCTAGAATTGTTCTAGAGTTCTTCACTTGTGGTGGCTTCAATTGGTGTTTGGATTAATTTGATTAATCTTGAGAAAATTGAATTTAAAGCGTGAAAAAATGATAATTTTTGCTCACAGTTTTAGACCTGGAAATTCTGAAAATTTTGTGATGAAAAATATGTCATTTGGATGCGTTGGATGTGTATTGGGAGTTAGGATAAACTCTGAAAATTATTTTGGAGTGAAAATTTATGAAAACGTCGAAAAACGGCTTTACCGGGTGAAATTCAGGCTAATCGGGTAAAAGCTGTCCAAATAGTGAATTTGTCACTGTTTGGACAGCTAATGGATTGACCAAATAATATCGGGGTTGACTCGGGCAGTCCCATATGGTTTTGGTTGGTCCGTTCAGCCGAAAATACGTTTTATGCCATTTTATGGAAAAACGTTTTTATAAAAGTTTCGTAATGTTTTCATTATTAATTAAATCGTTATTTAGTATCGAATAATATGTTTAGGTAAAATATGAGTAAATTATAAATATATTATATCATATAATTTATTTAATTTTAAAAATTTTAAATTTACAATTTCACCCGAACTGTACTTTCGCAGCGAATAACCCCAACATTAACAAGTATGAATATAGAATCACAAGCACATGGAAACATACAAGGCAAGCAAACATCATAATGGTATCTAGTCTTGATAATGAGGAAAAAAGAGACGTTCAAAAGCTATTTCCATTCATCATTCCAAACATCTAAAAACAAGACACTACAATTATGGGTGTTCGAATTTTAGGGTCAACCCGCGACCCGACCAAATCCGACCCACGCGGTTTCAAAAGAAATTAGTGATTTTTCGGGTCAATCCGACCCGACTCGAAATTTACGGATTGAGTCACGGGTTTGACCTTAAAACTCGACCCGATCCTATAATTTTTTTATTATTTTTCTAAAAATTTTATTATTCTTTTAAAGTTCTTATTATTATTTCATTTATTTATTATTTTTGTTGTCTTGAAACTTTATATATATGATAATTTTCGAGACATAAAATAATTAATATAAATATTTCAAAATTATTAATTCATTTTAAAAAATTTTATTTTTTTGCCAACCCGACCCGATCCGACCGAATTTCACTTCCTCATGACCCAACCTGATCGAATTTCACAAAATTTTAAAAAATCTGACCGATCCAACTCGTGAACACCCCTAAGTATGACTGTGGTCTGATAGCCAAGGAACTTTAAGATGCCTGAGTCATTCCCTAATATTTTTTTTAAGACATCATGAAGACTTGCAGAAGGAATATCGTTACAGTAACAAATTGAGAGACGCCCACAGTTCTTACCATGGACTTGAAAGCATGGAATTAGTAAGCAGAAAGAAAGAATATCCGACTGGACAAGTTGACAACGCCAGTTTGACAGTGGGGCTCGCGTTTGAGATCCATACTCGAAACAAACAAACAAACAAACAAAACTACGCAATCACTCGTAGAGAAAGCGTGCTTGTTCAATTAGTATAAAAAACAAAGCAATCAAAACTCATTTTAGGGTTCTTGGATATGGAGAAGGTGGTTGCTGTGATCATGGTTGGCGGGCCCACTAAAGGTTTTTCATATTAGTTTTGTTTTATGTATCCATGTAGTTTATGTGTATGGAAGATGATAATTGTTCTTTGATTATTTTGAAGGGACTCGGTTTCGGCCATTATCTTTCAATACACCAAAGCCACTGTTTCCATTGGCTGGGCAGCCAATGGTTCACCATCCCATTTCTGCTTGCAAAAGGGTTTGTCTTTTTTTTTTTTTTTTCCTTTTAGTAACTGTAATTTTAATGTTTTATTGGCTGAATTTTTGTATTGTTATTGATTTGAATGTTGTTTGTTTAGATACCAAACTTGGCTCAAATATTTTTAATTGGATTTTACGAGGAAAGGGAATTCGCCTTATATGTTTCTTCCATATCTAATGAGCTCAAAGTGCCTGTGAGGTGACTCAGCGATCTTATGTCTTGTTTTTATCATAATTATAGGCCTTTTAAGTAGCATAGATTTGCATGTTATTGATATTAATCACCTTGCACTAGATACTTGAAAGAGGACAAGCCACATGGTTCAGCTGGTGGCCTTTATTACTTCAGAGATAGGATCATGGAAGACAATCCGGTTCGATCTTAATTCATGTTCCGTTTCCTCTCTCTCTCTCCTTTTCGGCTCATTTGTTTCCAAATATGCCTGAGTTTCACCACTAACATCGTCACTCATATGTTGTATTTATTGTTATTGAGCAGTCACATATCTTTTTGCTGAACTGTGATGTTTGCTGCAGTTTTCCACTCCCTGATATGCTTGGTAAACTTTCTACTTCTTATAATGATATAGGGTTATGACTGTGATTGTATTTATAAGTAGTTGCTGCTTCTGTTGTTTATGTCTGCAGAAGCCCATAAAAGATATGGTGGGATGGGAACTATGCTAGTAATCAAGGTTGGCTCGTGTAGAGATTCGTTTTCTTTAATCATTTATTAAAATTCTCCAGATATTTATCATACAACTCATTCTTCATTGGAAACCATCTGTTTCTCATCGTGGACATTACCCCTACATGTGCAGGTTTCTGTTGAATCCGCCCACCAGTTTGGTGAGTTGATTGCTGATCCAATCACCAAAGAACTGTTGCACTACACAGAGAAACCTGAGACTTTTGTACGCTCTCTATCAGCAAATTGTGAAGTTTTTCATAGCTGATTAGTCTTACTGATTTTCTTGAATTTTTAACTTCCATTTTCTTAAGGCTTACAATATTCATCAAATGCAGGTAAGTGACTTGATAAACTGTGGTGTCTATGTCTTTACCCCAGATATCTTTACTGCAATTCAGGGTGTCTTCACTCATCGGGAGGACAGAGGTTGGTCTTTATTCCCTTCAGATTGGTTAAATATTTTCATTATGTTTCATACATTTGAACATGGTTGTCCTGGCGAATAGCATCCTCTTTTTTTCTTGTGCCTTTTTGCCTGTAAAATTATATATAAATAAGTCAACAAAAATGCTACTCAAAGTGATCAAATTTTTGTTGTTTCCTTGACTGTTTTTCGTCTTTTTTTGACATACTTCCTCGGGTTCTTGGTGTCATTGTGCTGATTACAGGTATACCACACAACGTAAATGTATCATTTGATCTGCTAGATGCTTTGCCTTTGTTTGAAAAATTGGAAACACCCTTATCATAGGATGTGGAAAATGTATCCCATCTTTAATCCTAATGTTTAATGCTCATACGTAAATTATTATTTTGGAAGTACCTACCAAACCAAAGGTTGTAACCAGACTAAGAAGTTAGAATCATAAACTTTTTGGCTCAAAAATGTAATCTGAATCCAAAGATGGTGAAAGTTCGTTCTCTGTTAATTTTTCAGCTATCTGATTATTGATATTTGGTCAAGTTATGAGGGAGAGGACTATAGTTTCAGATATTTAGGCTGGTTTGGATTAGATGCCAGAATGGAATGTTTCTTGCTACTTCACTTGTATTATATAAATTATTTGTGGGAACAACTTCTGCCAGTATTGGTGCTCTATACATATGAATTCTCGATGAAACCAATGGGTTGCAGTAGCCATTGGGCAATTGGCCTTGATGGTTTCAATGAAATTTACTACATCCAAGGTTCTCCTCTGCAATTTCTTATAAGAAATGACATATTGAATTCAAATGTGCAAATGATGATCTCCTTGACTCTTTTTTGTCTTTTTTAATTCATTCTTTTATGGGCCTTGGTTGATCATGGTTAAATGATGTTATCGGATAATCCTTATCATAAAACATATGAATTATCATTTATTCTTTTATCGTGGTTTCTTATATTGAGGACTTTATCTTCATATCTGAATAAATATTTTTATGACATGCTGCACTTGAACAATCTTTTATAGGGTCAGCTGCATAATCTCCAACTTTGACATATATATTGGCTATCATTTCAATGTCTAATGAACAGCAGATCCTGCATGTTACATGCACAATATTTGCAGAATCTGGTTGTTCCTTTTGATGTGCTATATGAGGAGAAATATTTTCAGCCTTGTTGATACCTAACTAGCAATTTGATAATTGCAGCTAACATAAGGAGGGTTTCCAGCTTTGAAGCTCTTCAGTCTCCAACAAGGTCGACCTCTTATTGGTTGTTATATTCTTTGAAATATTGAATGGTTTACTGTTTTTTATTCTAAATTTCAGAAAACATGTGAAAGAAATGGCTAACTGTCGCTCCCCAACCAGTTTAGGGTTTGTGATTACTATTTGGTTCTTTTGTATGTATCCATTTCGGTCGTGTGTGTATTAAAAAAATGGTCTATAAGCGAAATGTTTAGTGTACGATTGGAGAGGTGTACACCTCAAGTCATTTGGTTATCACTGCATGAGCTTTCAGATTTATCTCAGAATATTAGGATAATTTGCAAGCTTTTACATTTCCTACTTGAATTGAACTCACTCTCAATCATATGGCATATATGGACAATCTTTGTTACTCTATTAGTATTCAAAAATCAAAAGCTGCAGTTTCTCTTTAATCTCTATTTTTAAGCGGATATATCCTCTTCTCAACAGGGCTCTTCATGTAGATTTTGTACGGTTGGATCAAGATATTCTGTCTCCTCTTGCCGGAAAGAAGCAACTATATACATATGAAACAATGGATTTCTGGGAGCAGATCAAGACTCCAGGGTAGAGTTATTCTGCCATAATTTTTTTCCTTTTTCCCTACAGATTAATCTGCCTTGACTGAAAACTTAGTTTCTACATTACAGGATCTCTGTGAAATGTTCATCTTTGTATCTTGCACAATTTAAAATTACATCACCTCAACTTTTGGCCAGTGGAAATGGAAGTAGTGCTATTGTTGTTGGTGATGTGTACATTCATCCCTCTGCAAAAGTTCATCCAACTGCGAAGGTGATTAATCTCATCTTCTTCTAACATACTGTCCTTAGCTGTATCCATTATTCTCGGTTATTACATCTATAATATCAAATATAGTATTCAAAGGGTAGTCACGTTTCTTTTCTCTTCTCTCTTCTAAGGATATACTCATGTCTTAAATGCCAGACCCGCCCTTGGAACTGTGAAAGCAATTCTTGAATATATGGTCCTGCACAGTCATGACCAATTTTAATACAGGTCATGTTTCTGAAACCCTTATTTCTTAATTGCCAGTCTCTCTCTCCAAGAGCTCATAGTTTATTGGATGAAGGATTTCAAGCTTAGTGATTTCACAAAGTACTCAACTAACCCCATTAGGCCATTACAGTTGTCTTTGGTTTCTGATGATGCTATTTCTGTCTTTGGCTTCTGATGATGCTATTTCTATATTCACTGTGATTTGATGAGTCCTGGAAAAGCTACAAGGCATGGCCTTTCCCATTACAGCCATGCATTGATCTTCATCAAGGCTATCTACAATCTTTTTCCTTAGAAATCTGAAGCCTGCCATAGATACTTTCACTAAGGGCTGTACAAACATCCATGACGATGACTTCCCTATTGCAGGACATTTGTTAAAGGCTTGATATTGCATTGCGAGCCCAGATAGCAAGATTAAAAAAAAAAAACATTACCATTGAACCAAATTCAGTTGTCACATGGAGAACAAATCAATTTGCATCCTCACTATCAGAAATGTAATGCCTAACAGTATTCTGGTATATGCTGTGGAAATTCAAATTGTATTCTGGAAGCCAGTACATTTTGGTGGTTCATCGGCTCAAGAATGGTTCATTTTATGATTTATCTAGTGATTTCTAGTAAAATGTACTAAGAAGAATGTTTTGAGGAGCAAATTGAACATGCTTCTTCACGAGGTGGCAATATAAGAATGTTTTGTTTATAAGATTCATTTTTCCTGGGCTATAGTTGGGTGCTCATGTTATCATTTCTGATCTGTCAAAGCTTAAATGGTACAGAACTACACTGACACTGCTTAGACAGAACATAGTTACAGTGGCGCTGAGTACTTTCTGTGCCATACCCCACATTTTCCTTTTGGATTACTGTGTGTACTATGTATTGGATGTATTTTCTAGCTTTATGATTTCCTTCTGCCAAATTTCCTTGCTAATTCGATAGTTTCTTTCTGAACAGATTGGTCCAAATGTCTCTATTTCGGCAAATGTCCGTGTAGGAGCCGGCGTCAGGCTTATAAGTTGCATAATCTTGGATGATGTTGAAATTAAGGTATTGAATGGTTTATACAGCAATGATATCTACATTCCTGTAGAAGGGGAAAATGATATATTGTATTTTCTCCTGACAGGAAAATGCAGTTGTTTTAAATTCTATCATTGGATGGAAGTCATCTCTTGGGAAATGGTCACGTGTTCAGGCAAGTCTACAATTTTAGATTGGCATTTTCAAATGAACTTTGTAGAATTTTTAGGATTCTCCTATTGTAGTTTAGAGAAATGAAATCTTACGGATTAAAGGACACAAATCCATATTCTATATAATTAATTTTCCATCAAGGAACTGCATTCTAAACTTGAGATGATATGCTTATAAGACTAGTTAAATATAATTTATTTTATTTCACTACTACTTTTGATTTAGATGTTATGTCCCTAAGCCTTGGAGAATGGTTTCAGGTGCAACAACAATTTATTGATTGCAGCATTTCATTTTTACTTTTGATAACTAAGCTATTCGTAGCTAATCTGTATATAATAGTTTCATAAAAAAAATGAAAACTTTTATTTTGAAATCGGAAAATAAGTGTACAGAGGAATACCAATATTGTCCTAGGAAACTTGTGAATTCTGCTGCTAAAATTACCAGAAAAACTTTGAGAGTTAAAGTGAGGCCTGTTATGTCTGGTTATTGCGGCTACTTGATATGTCATTTGACTGATTCAGGGTGATGGAGACTACAATGCAAAGCTTGGAATTACAATCCTTGGTAATGATCACGGTCTCTTCATTTATTCATTTAATGGTTTCAAACGCGCACACTCAAAAGTGGAAACTTAAAACACTTGAACAGATATTTCAAAGTTGGAACGTCTTTTGTGCAGGAGAAGCTGTTACCGTAGAAGACGAAGTTGTGGTGATCAACAGCATTGTTCTTCCAAATAAGGTTCTTAATGTTAGTGTACAGGAGGAGATCATTTTATAACAACTTTGAGATTTCATGAGGTCTTCTAGTCAACATCTCAACTTTTCCGGTTTTAAAAAAGTGACATTGCACAGTTGAGGTATAATAAAAATACAGGAGGTTTTTTATTGTATTTTTTAATTTCTTACACTGCAAATATTTCAATTTGGGGTCTACCTAATGTCTCAGATTTGACCCAAGTTCTGATTTTTAACTTCATTTGCTGACAAATTATGAATTACAATGAATAAAAGGTCGGTGTTTTCTCTCAAGTGTTGACAGAAAAAAAAAAAAAAAGAACAAGAGGAAAAAAAATTCTGGTGTGACAAATCTTAACTCAATATCAAAAGTGTTTAGGGAGTGTTAGATAAGTATGACCCATAGCGTCACTATTTGTAAAAGACATTGTGGTTTTTGTACAAATTAATTATGTAGCAATGAAATTGCATTTTATCATTTTATAATTTGATTACTTAAATATATGAATGATAAAAGTCCCTATGATTAGTTCCGGATTGATAAGATATGAGACAATATCAATCCATAAAGGTTTAATCATTAAATATCCCTAGTCGTAGTATTATCGAGACTGGACATCGATAATGCGGAATAGACTAGTATTACACTTGTGCGTGTTATGGAAGCGTAACGGCGTAGTTCTCATATATTTAAGTATTGGATACTTATGCAAGTGTGATAGGAGGTTGTGTTTACCGATGGTACGGAAACAGCTTCGCTCTGGATAGACCCCGCGAAATCCCATTGGTAGTATGACTATGTGTATATGGGAATCCGCATCAGGGTATGTGTATTTGGTCTTAACCTGAGACTTACATCGCTAGTACTTGCGACAATCAATACGCTTTGGTTTTGATCGTCCAGGACTTTAACAGGTTCTGTGTATGCCTCTTATAGGTTTATTGAGAATCGTAGTGTATTGGGTGTGATATCAAGATGGAAGTATCACTTCAGTCATATGGAGATGATGATCATGCATGGATGCAGAACTGGTACTCTAAATGGTTGCAACCATCAGGATAAATGACAAGGTCATGATTATCCGATTTAAAGAGACTAGTTGCTTGTAATCCGATAATATGCTTCGTACGGGGCATACATTATTCCAGCCTCAGGCCTTGCATGTGACATTAGATACTGGATCGCTATACGCAACACTACGTATATTACGCCTGATATAGATTATATATTCCATTAAGAATATTTCTGGAGAATTAGGTAGGCACGGTGCTTTGCTAGAAGCCAATCATGTCTCGTAAATCGGTAAAAATGTAGTACGGGGTACGTACGTGTTCGATAGTCTGATGACCGGATTTACTGCCAACATATCCAGGGATCTCTTGGGTCACTTCCCGTAGATTCATCGATGACGTATGATTCAAGCATAATTAATCTGGGATTAATTACGGAGAGATTTTATCTGGGATAGAATACTATTTGAAGAGAGAACGATTAATTTGGAATTAATCGATAAAATAATATATTCGATATATTATACGAAATTAGATTTTGACGCGGAATTAAAATTAAATTTTAATTCGGGCAAACAGATTAATTTATAATTAATTCGCTAGCGACATGAATAGTAATTTTGCTTGGCAAAATTATTTATTAAATTTGATTTAATTACGTCGCAACGGAAAATTCGTTAATTCGGAATTAGCGAACCCGAGCCCGGGAGTGTTTGCTGGCCCACTCGGATTTCGAATCAAATGGGACCCACATGTCACATCATTAGTCACATCACTTGTCACTTTGAGTGATGGATTTTGGTGAGAATGATTTTATTTTAACTTGTTTTACACTCCAATTAAAGTGACATGATTGACTTATTACCAAAATTTGGTAAACCTTTAATTTGATTTTTGAAATCAAATACATAAAAGAAATCAAGTCAACACACTCCATCATTCTCTCTCATTCACGCAAATTAGCAAAAATTGGACCTCTCCATTTTTCTTTCACTTGGCCGAATACACAAGGGAAGGATAAGGTGATTTTGTTGCAAAATTTACCAAGAGCTAGCACTCTAAAGAATCAATACAAGGTGATAGGGAAACTAATCTTAGAGCTTGGAATCCTTTGAAAAGCTTGGAGCTTGGAGACCTACACTTGGAGACCACCTTGGCCGAATACTACAAGAGGACTTGGAGTTCATTTTTTTTCTTCTCAACAAATCTCAAATCCGTTCAATGTAAGTGTGTTTCCGCCTCACTTCATTTTGTATTCATTCTTTTCATTGTTCAAATATGTTCTTGGGACTATTTTAGAAACCAACAATGGTATCATTGAGCCTAATTTGAGCATGAAAAATGTTAGGGTTCATATGCTTAAAATTTGGGTAAAAATGATTTGAGCATGATTTGATGAAATTGTTTCATTAAGTATGCTTGAATGATGATAACATAGTGTTATGCATGATCAATTTCATGAAAAATGAATTGGATAATTTTTCCCCAAATTAGATGGCTTGGCCGAATGCATGTAATACCCTAAGTCATGATATTTTTTGTTCTTTTAATCATTGGATGAGTTTAAGACACTTGGGAAATGTTCATTTGTAATTCAATCGGATTGAAAACGAAATCGGACAAAAATACCCACCAATGCCATGAGCTATGTAGCATAAAATGAGATGATTTTTGAATCAATTATGTTGGACATGTGTTGATGATGAAAACATGATTAATGGGTTAGATTAGTATTTTGGAAATGTTAATTTAAAAGATTAATCATGGCTAAAACACTTTGATTTATTAAATTATGAATTTTGGAAAATTTGAATTTAATAAATTGGGCTTGATTTTGAATTGGGCTTATAATTGTTGTATTGGGCATAATGGGCTTGGTTGGGCCAAGTGGTTTAGGCCAATTGGATTGGATCCAAATTGGGCCTAAATCATTCCATTAAGTCCAAATATAACAAATGGGCTTTAAAAGTTTAATTGGGCCTAATGGGTCGAAATTGGTTTCTTGACAAATAAGGGTGATTCCTTAATTGGGCTTTGGTATTTGGGTTTGACCCATATTGACCAAAGTCCATGCCTTGTGAAATCAATTAAAAGCTCATTGGACTTTAATTAAACAACATTGGATGTTAATTGGGCTTTGAGACCCGTTTAGATTAGATTTGAAATCTAAGTCGTTAAAGCTCATTAAAAAGTGTAGATATTTAATTTGGAATTAAATAATAGAGTTAGTATTGAATACGAATTAAATTAGATTTAAATTGTAGTTCGATATAATTCAAGAATTCGTACTTCGAGTACTTATTCACAAACGAGTTTGACTCGTGCAAAATCAAATCGTTGTTTGAACATTGGATGAACACTTAATTCAAAGATTAATTAATTGGATTAGATTGATTGAATAACATGCTATGAATGAATACATGGATGTGTTGAATGAATAACGTATATCAGATGGATATTAGAAGGGAAATGATAATTTGGAAATTGTTGTAAATTTAGAATTTATTAAATTGGACTTGCGTGTCCAGCCTTATCTCTCTTGATTCTTTGTATTCTCTTCTCACCTAATTCCCCTCAATGTTAATGAGGTTTCTTTTATGTATTATGTAATTGGGTAGAAGTAGAATAGTGCTAGCCGGGGAGAGGAAAAATAGTGATTCGTTCTAGGAACAATCTGTTAAATATCCATCCGCATATCGTTATTAATTTACTTTCGCGCCTTATTATGCTTTTAGAATGCATGCTTAAGGGTGTATGATGAGACTTAACAAAGATAATAAATTGGTTGCCAATTTACGCGAAAAACCCTCAAAACATATTAAGCGTTTTCCTTCCATTGAGTGATTCTTACTCAAGATCCAAGATTGACACTGGTTTGTTTGCCAAAGTCAAGATCTTTGTCCATCGCGGATGTGTTTGAATCATGAAAGCTTTGTTCCATATCGGTGTCTGGTCCAAGTTGTGATTTGTTGGCCAAAGTCAAGATCACTTCTTGTCCATCGACATCGATTACGAAGCTTTCCAAAGTCAATGGGTTCCGCTTAACTGGAATTATTAAGCTTGTTGTGCCAAAGCCAATGCTTAGTTGATTCAGAGGAAAAAGGTTAGGAAAATATATTGGATATATTGGCATATATATTGTATATATGTTTCAGGACTTGGAGGTCTACCTATCAAATCTAGGAATTTGATGAGATCCAATTGATCTTAGAGATCTACCTAGTTAAATATCATACAGCTTGTTGGCCAAAGTCAAGGTTGTGTTTTATTTAACGGGATCCTAGCCCACTAGGAAACCAGGTTTCCCGAGTACTCAACAGAGGGTTAGAGGGTCGCCGAAAAATAGTGGGAGGCTAGTATTGAATTTGTAATTTCATTCAAATACTTAGCTTTACGCGCTTTCAAATTATTTCGTCAATTATTTTATTAGTTGGACTAATACATCATTATTTTTCTTGTAACAGATAGACTGTACCCAAACATCGTTAATCGAATAGTTGGACTATTGCGGTTAAGATGACTGGAAAATTGAGCATTAGGGATATTGTCATGGGCGACATCGTCTTTAATGGCACCAACTTTCAAGACTGGGACATGAATCTCATAATAGTTCTGGGATCCGAGAAGTTACTCTACACTATAGAGCGACCTCTTGGGCCTAAGCCCCGACCTGATCAGTTGCTAGAGCTAGAGCTTTGGAAGACTCATAGCGATGACAATGCGACTGCTCAATCGATAATGCTTGCCGCTATGACTTCGCAATTCCGTCGTCAAAACAAGGGGTTGGATCCCTATGAGATGATAGCGAAATTGCACGATATGCACCGATATAATCTTAGATCGCAAAGATATGAGTTACAGAAGAAGCTCTTCCGGGCTCGCATGTCAGAGGGTACGTCTGTTGAGCATCATGTCTCACATATGATTGCTGATATTGAGCAGCTCGGATAGATGGGCATAGTCTTCGAGGCTGAGATTTCAGTGGATTTGATCCTACAGTCTCTCCCCGACACTTGGAGTGGGTTCATCATGAACTATAACATGTTGAACCAAGACCAAACTCTTGGAGAATTGATGTCCACTCTGCGTGAGGCAGAGAAAGAGCTCCTTAAGGGCAAGAAGCACGAGGCGCACTATGCTTCAACATCTCAGACTCCGAGGGCTGGGCCCAATGCGACTGGAGGTGTTAAGAAGAAGAAGCATATGAAGAAGGGCAATGCTAAATCGTAAAAGGGTTTTGGGAAACCCAATGACAAATCCTAATATGTTTGCTTGCACTGCGGGAAGCGGGGTCACTGGAAGCGTGACTGCCGCGAGTACAAGGCACACATTGAGATTAAAGCGGGCAAGAAACCGACTACATGGCACTGCGGGAAGCGGGGTCACTGGAAGCGTGACTGCCGCGAGTACAAGGCACACATTGAGATTAAAGCGGGCAAGACACCAACTACATGTATGTTTGTTATAGAAATAAACATGTCTACTTCTAGTTTTAAAAATTGGATTTTTGATTCTGGTTGTGGTACTCACATATGTACTGATGTGCAAGATTTGCGGATTAGCAGGAGACTGGCCTCATGAGAGATTGACCTTCGTGTTGGAAATGAGACTCGTGTTGCCGTTTTGGCCGTGTGCACTTATGTTTTGGAACTGCCATCGGGGCATGTACTTGAACTTATAAACTGTTATTTTGTACCTAGTTTGACTAGGAATATAATTTCTGTATCTATGTTAACCCAATGTGGGTATACTTTTGTATTTAGAAACACTGGGTGTTTTATGTATAAAAATGATGTAGAAATTTGCACAGCTGATGCAAATAATGTCTTTATATTTTGATTATAAATCAATCTCAAACATATAATGTAACAAACAAAAGGCTTAAAGTAAGTAACAAAGATGAAACTTATATGTGGCATTGTCCTCTGGGAACATAAACAAGACACGTATATCCACACTTTCGAAGAGTGGGTACTTGGACGGATTTGATCCAAATTCATATGACGTCTGCGAATCTTGTTTACTAGGCAAGATGCCTAAATCACCTTTTAGTGGTAAAGTGTACGCGCCACCGAACTGTTAGACTTGTTCATAGTGACGTTTGTGGGCCCATGTCTAGCCAGGCTAGAGGTGGATATGAATACTTCGTAACCTTTACGGATGATGCATCACGTTATGGTTATGTGTATCTTATGAGACACAAGTCGGAAACTTTTGAGAAATTTAAAGAGTTTCGACACAAAGTAGAAAAATAGACCGGCAAAAGTATTAAGACATTACGATCGGACCGTGGTGGCGAATATTTAAGCAATGAGTTTCTTGATTACTTGAAAGAATATGGTATTCTTTCACGGTGGACTCCTCCTAGAACACTGTAATTAAACGGTGTGTCCGAACGGAGAAACCAAACTTTGTTGGACATGGTAAGGTCTATGATGAGTCGCACAAAGCTACCTATTTCCTTCTGGGGATATGCATTGAACAGTGCAATATTTATTTTGAATAAGGTTCCATCAAAGTCTGTTCAACAGACTCCGTATGAAATATGGACAGGAAAGAAACAGGGTTTCTCATTCCTAAAGATTTGGGGTTGCTGGGCATACGTCAAACGTTTGGAAGGTACCAAACTTGAACCCAAATCGGATAAATGCCTATTTGTAGGATATCCCAGGGAAACCAAATGATATTACTTTTATCACCCACAAGAGAACAAACTATTTGTTGCTCTACATGCGGTTTTCCTTGAGAAGGAATTCCTAAATGCAGTGATAAGTGGGAGGAAAGTAGAACTCGATGAAAATCAGAGTGATACTGTTCCTGGCATAGAATCCTCAACGGAACATGAACATTCCATCAGGGATGAGACTGTACCACAATCTTCGAATACACAAGGACCGCGTAGGTCGGAGAGAGTCAGAAAACAAACTGAGAGGTATGGGTTTCTGATCTCACCTCATGTAGATATTAATCTTATTGAGGAAGACGAGCCAGCTACGTATGAGGAAGCGATACAAGGTATCGACTCCGGTTTATGGCAAGATGTCATGAATTCTGAAATGGATTCCATGTACACCAACCAAGTTTGGACACTAGTTGATGCACCAGAAGGCGTAAAGCCTATTGGTTGCAAATGGGTCTTCAAGAGGAAGACTGACATGGATGGCAACACACAAACGTACAAAGCTAGGCTTGTAGCGAAAGGGTATCGTCAACAACATGGTGTCGATTACGACGAAACCTTTTCACCCGTTGCCATGATTAAATCCATTCGCATAATGCTTGCTATTGCTGCATATTTCGATTACGAGATATGGCAGATGGACGTCAAAACCGCTTTCCTTAACGGAAACCTTTTGAAGGATGTTTATATGCAACATCCTGACGGTTTTGTCGTACCTAGACTTGCAAACAAGGTTTGTAAGTTAAATCGATACATTTATGGATTGAAGCAAGCATCACGTTCTTGGAACCAACATTTTGATGAGATCATAAAAGAATATGATTTCGTTCAAAACGAGGATGATCCTTGTGTATATAAGAAGCTTAGTGGAAGCGCACTGACATTCATTGTCCTTTACGTTGACGATGTATACTTATTGGCAATGACATTCCCATGTTAACATTGGTGAAAGCTTGACTTTCATTAAAATTCTCCATGAAAGATCTGGGAGAAACAGCTTTTATTCTAGGAATAAAGATCTACCGGGATAGATCTAGAAAGCTGCTTGGACTCTCCTAGAGTACGTACACTGAAAAAGTGTTGAAGAGATTCAACATGGATCAGTCCAAGAGGGGCCTGTTGCCAATGTCACATGGCGTCACTCTATCTAAGGACATGTGTCTTAAAACTCAAGATGAGAGAGACAACATGAGTCGGATACCGTTCGCCTCGGCAGTCAGATCGATCATATATGACATGATATGTACGCGACCTGATGTCTCCTATTCTTTGAGCATGTGTAGTCGCTATCAGGCCGATCCAGGTGATAGTCACTGGATGGCGGTTAAGAATATCCTAAAGTATCTTAGACGAACTAAGGATGCTTTCTTAATCTATGGAGATGGAGGACTTGAGGTAACTGGGCATACCTATGCAAGTTTCCAAACCTATAAAGACGACTGTAAGTCGCAATCAGGGTACATATTTTGTTTGAATAACGGAGCAGTAAGTTGGAAATCTTCCAAGCAAGAGACTGTTGCCGATTCAACAACAGAAGCAGAGTATATTGCTGCAGCTGAAGCAGCAAAAGAGGCAGTTTGGATCCTAAAATTCCTAATTGGATTAGGAGTAGTTCCGTTAGCAGCTGAGCCCGTTCCATTGTATTGTGACAATAACGGGGCTATAGCGCAGGCTAAGGAACCACGGTCTCATCAACGATCCAAGCATGTTCTTCAACGTTTCCATCTGATTCGTGAGATCATACATCGTGGCGATGTGAAGATCGAGAAGGTTGCATCAGAGGACAACATTGCAGAACCGCTGACGAAAGCTATTCCTCAGCAAAAGTTTAAGCAACATGTACATAGTTCAGGTATTAGATGCTTGAGTGACTGGCTATAGGCCAAGTGGGAGATTGTTAGACAATTATGACCCATAGCCTCACTATTTGTAAAAGACATTGTGGTTTTTGTACAAATTAATTATGTAGCAATGAAATTGCATTTTATCATTTTGTAATTTGATTACTTAAATATATGAATGATAAAAGTCCCTATGATTAGTTCCGGATTGATAAGATATGAGATAGTATAAATCCATAAAGGTTTAATCATTAAATATCCCTAGTCGTAGTATTATCGAGACTGGACATCGATAATGCGGAATAGACTAGTATTACACTTGTGCGTGTTATGGAAGCATAACAACATAGTTCTCATATATTTAAGTATTGGATATTTATGCAAGTGTGATAGGAGGTTGTGTTTACCGATGGTACGGAAACAGCTTCGCTCTGGATAGACCCCGCGGAATCCCATTGGTAGTATAACTATGTGTATATGGGAATCCGCATTAGGGTAGGTGTATTTGGTCTTAACTTGAGACTTACATCACTAGTACTTGCGAAAATCAATACGCTTTGGTTTTGGTCGTCCAGGACTTTAACATGTTCTGTGTACGCCTCTTCTGGGTTATTGAGAATCGTAGTGTATTGGGTATGATGTCAAGTTGGAAGTATCACTTCAGTCATATTGAGATGATGATCACGCAGGGATACAGAACTGGTACTCTAAATGGATGCAACCATCGGGATAATATGACAAGGTGATGATTATCCGATTTAAAGAGATTAGTTGCTTGTAATCTGATATATGCTTCGTACGGGGAAGACACTATTCCAGCCCCCGGCCTTGCATGTGACATTTGATACTGGATCGCTATACGCAATACTACGTATACTACACGTGATATAGATTATTTATTCCATTAAGAATATTTCTGGAGAATTAGGTAGGCACGGTGCTTTGCTAGAAGCCAACAATGTCTCGTAAATCGGTAAAAACGTAGTATGAGGTATGTACGTGTTCGGATAGTCCGACGACCGGATTTACTGCCAACATATCCAGGGATCTCTTGGGTCGCTTCCCGAAGATTCACCGATGACGTATGATTCAAGCATAATTAATCTGAGATTAATTACAGAGAGATTTTATCTAGGATAGAATACTATTTGAAGATAGAGAACAATTAATTTGGAATTAATCGATAAAATAATATATTCGATATATTATACGAAATTAGATTTCGACGCGGAATTAAAATTAGATTTTAAATCGGGCAAACAGATTAATTTAGAATTAAGTCGCTAGCGAAGTGAATTGTAATTTTTCTTGGCAAAATTATTTTATTAAATTTGATTTAATTACGTCGTAACGGAAAATTCGTTAATTCGGAAATAGCAAACCCGAGCCCGAGAGTGTTTGCGGGCCCACTCGGATTTCGAATCAAGTGGGGGCCTACATGTCACATCATTAGTCACATCACTTGTCACTTTGAGTGATGGGTTTTGGTGAGAATGATTTTAACTTGTTTTACACTCCAAGTTAAAGTGACATGATTGACTTATTACCAAAAAATTGGTAAACCTTTAATTTGATTTTTGAAATCAAATACATAAAAGAAATTAAGTCAACACACTCCATCACTCTCTCTCATTCACGCAAATTAGCAAAAATTGGACTCTCCCATTTTTCTATCACTTGGCCGAGTATACATGGGAAGGAGAAGGTGATTTTGTTGGAAAAATTACCAAGAGCTAGCACTCTAAAGAATCAATACAAGGTGATAGGGAAACTAATCTTAGAGCTTGGAATCCTTCGAAAAGCTTGGAGATTGAAGACATACACTTGGAGACCACCTTGGTCGAATACTACAAGAGGACTTGGAGTTCATTTTTTTCTTCTCAACACATCTCAAATCCGTTCAATGTAAGTGTGTTTCCGCCTCACTTCATTTTGTATTCATTGTTTTCATTGTTCAAATATGTTCTTGGGACTATTTTAGAAACCAACATGGAGTTGGTTTCAAAACCTTGTTTGCATCTCTAAAGAGTTTAGGGATTTTGTTTTGTGAGTGAAGCCCACACTTATTTTGTTGGTAGTGAGACATAGCTCAGATGATCATTCAGAGTTGGAACAAACTTTCTTTTTCTTTCTTTTCTCTACACACACGGCAATGTTTGTGTTTGGGGCTTTGATATAGCAGCGATAGAGCACTCAAGACAACACACAAATCATTAGGCGCAGGGCACCGCGTTGTGACTCTAACATAGTGTTGCGACGCGCCAAAGAATAAAAACCAGGTAGAAAGGCATAGCGAGTCATGACGATAGTGCTATCGCGTCGCAACGCGGAGACGATCGCACTGCGACGTAAACTCTTTCGCGTCGTGACGCCCATAAGAAGATATTCGAGACAGAAAGTTATGACATTGAGCGTCGCGACACAAATCACCACGCGTCACGACACAAATCACTACGCGTCGCGATGCGAGGCTTAAACGGAAAGGAGCTTGATTCACCTCATGCATGATGGCTATTCGAGGCTGTTCCGGGGTTGAATATTGTTAAATCATAAGCAAAATATATGACCAGGAGCTGGTTAGAATCGGCCAAGAGTGGGAGAGAGCAGAAAATATATTCTAGGTTGATCCCGAAGTTGGACAATTATTACCCATATCATCACTATTTGTACATAACATGGTGGAGTTGTATAAATTAACTATGTGGCAAAAGAAATTACTCTTTTATCATTTGTAATTGGATTACCGAGATATATAATGATAAAAGTGTTGGACAATTATGACCCATAACGTCACTATTTGTACAGATCATGGTGCTGTTGTACAAATTAACTATGTGACAAAGGAGATTGCACTCTTATCATTTGTGATTAGATCACGTAGATGTATAAATGATAGGAGGTCCTTATGATTTGTTCCTGGATTGCGAATGATATGAGACAGTATCAATCCACGAAGGATAAATCATTAAATAACCCTAGTCAGAGTATTATCGAGATTGGACATCGATGAATACATAAAAGACTAGTATTACATTTGTGCGCGTTGTGAGGGCACAACAGAATAGTTCTCATATATTTGGGTATATGATACTCATGCAAGTGTAATAGGAGGTTGTGTTTTACCGATGGTATGGGAAACAGCTTCGCTCTGGATAAGACCCCCCTCAGAATTCCATTGGTAGTATGACTATGTGTCTATGGAAGTCCGAAATCAGGGTAGGTGTATTTGGTCTTAACCTGAGACTTGCACCGCTAACACTTGCAACAATCAATATACTTTGGTTGCGATCGTCCATGGCTTTAACAGGTTCTGTGTACGCCTATGCTGGGTATATTGAGAATCGTAATGTGTTGGGTGTGATGTCAAGACGGAAGTGTCACTCCAGTCATATGGAGTTGATGATCGCGCAGGGATACAGAACTGGTTCTCTAAAAAGGTTGCAACCGTCGGAATAATATGACTTGGTCATGATTATCCGATATTAAAGAGACTAGTTGCTCGTAATCCGATATATGCTTCGTACAGGGTAGACACTGTACCAGCCCCAGGCCTTGCATGTGATCATCCGATACTGGACAGAAATACGCAATACTACGTATACTACGCCTGATATAGATCCTTTATTCCTGTAAGGATATTTCTGGAGAATTGGGTAGGGATGGCGCTTTGCTAGAAGCCAACCTTGTCTTGTAAATCGGTAAAATGTAGTACGAGGTACTTACGTGTTCGGATAGTTCGACGACCGAATTTACTGCCAACATATCCGGGGATCTCATGGGTCGCTTCCCGAAGATTCACCGATGACGTATGACTCGCACATTTAATTAATCTGGGATTAATAAGATGAGAGAGAAAATTAATCTGGGATTAATTACGGAGATTTTTTATCTGGATAAAATATCATTTAAAGAGAGAAAACGATTAATTTGGAATTAATCGATAAAATAATATATTCGATATATTATAAGAAATTGGATTTCGACGCGGAATTAAAACTAGATTTTAATTCGGGCGAACGAGTTAATTTAGAATTAATTCGTTAGCGACGTGAATTGTGATTTCGCTAGGCGTAATCATTTAATTGCGTCGCAACAGAAAATTCGTTAATTTGGAATTAGCAAAACCGAGCCCGGGATTATTTGCGAGCGCATTAGCATTTCGAATTCGAATACGGCACGCAAGTCAAATCAAGCGTCAAATCATTAGTCGCATCAAGCGTCAAATCACTTGTCACTTTGAGTGATGTGACTTGACAACTTGATTGATAGATGTGACTTGATGGGAGTTGTTGGGAGCTTTTAAAGCTTGTCCTTTGTTGACTTTTGAAAGTAATTTGTGTATATGATTTTTGGAAAATCATTTACCATTTTTTAAGTAACAAAACAACTCTTCTCTCTCTCCATTCTCTTCCTCACTCACGCCCATGGAGGGCTATTTTCTTCTGGTTTTGGCAGTGAACTGCCGTGAGTCATGAAGGAAAAGGGAAGCCAAGTGCTTGGTTTTTGTGGCAAAAATCAAGAGAGCTAGCACTCCGAGAGACATGCGAAGGTGATAGGGAAGTCCACCCATGAGTCGGGAATCGTTTGACGAAGCTTGGAGCTCAAAACTTGGAGCAACAATGGCCGAAAATGGGGACTGCAACCAGTGAACTGCCGTGAGCAGTGAGGAGGCAGAAAACAATTTTTTTGTTCGTCAAAGCGTCGCTCAACCGATCGATGTGAGTATTCCGCGACTTTCTCGATTGTATTCACACATGTTCATGCTTGTTTATTGATCCTTGGGACCTTAGCAAACTCCAACAATGGTATCAAGAGCAAGGAAATCATGAAAAATGTTTAGGGCTTAAAATTTGGGCAAAATTGATTTTGAGCATGATTAATGAAATTGGATTAATTAGTGTGCTTAAATGTGTTTTAATTGATGATTGATTGGATCAATTTAATGAAATGTTGTTTGGAACATATTTTCCCTAAATACCTTAGCTTGGTCGAGAGGTATATAAGCCCTAATGTCTTGGATTTTTGAATTTTGATTCATTGGATAAGTTGGAAATCATTCGGGTTGTTGATTTAATGTCGATGTGGAATTAATTGGATTGAATTAATCGGACATAAAATCCCCAATATTGCCGAGACATAAAGAAGCATGAATGGGTTTGATTTTTGATGAAATGTGTTGGACATGTTTTGTTGTAATTGAGCATGATTAATTGTATAAATTAATGTTTTGGAAATATTGATTTGGGTGATTAATTGTGTTATACACTTTAGGTGATTAAATTGTGAAATTGGATTTTGTAATTTAATTATATTGGGCCTTAAAGTGGATTTGGGCTTGTTATGTTGTAATTGGGCTTATTGGGCTTGTTTGTACTAAGTTGGGTTTAGGCTAAATTGGTTGGATCCAATTGGGCCCAAAACCGCCTCCATAAAGCCCAAATGCGACTTAATGGACCTTTAAAGTTTAATTGGGCCTAATGGGCCAAAATTGATTTATGGGCTTATGGGGTAACTCCCGGATTGGATTTTGGTTATTCGGTTTGACCCGAGTTGACCAAAAGTCCACGCCTTAAGAAATTAATTAAAAGCCCATTGGACTTTAATTAAATTGACGTTTGACGTTAATCGGGCTTTGAGACCCGTTGCGATTAAATTTGGAATTTAAGTCGTAAAGGTTTGATTATTAAAGTGTAATGTTTAATTTGGAATTAAATAGTGGATTAGTATTAAATGCATATTAAATTGGATTTAATTATGTAGTTTAATTTAATTCGAGAATATGTACTTGAGTACTTATTCGCAAAACGAGTTTGACTCGCGCAAAATCAAATCGTTGTTTGAACATTGGATGATCACTAATTATCAGATTAATTAATTTGATTATATTGATTGATAACATGCTTGTGTGAATACATGGTTGCGATGCATGAATAATGTATATCAGATGGATATTAGATGGGTGGGACAATTTTAGAAATTGTTGTAATAAATTTGGAATTTATTAATTGGACCTGGGTGTCCAGCCTTATTACCTCCTTCAAATATGTTTGTCATAAATATATTCATTACTAGTATTAAAATTGGATTTTAGATACTTAGTGTGATATAAATATATATATTGACGTTCAGAATCTGCTATGAGCAGGATACTGACCTCAATTGAGATTTAATCTGCGGATTGGAAACGAGACAAAAGTCGATGTGTTTTAACCATAGATACCTAACTTTAGGAACTACCCTCGGGTGTGTACTTAAATTATGGAACTGTTATAATGTAACTAGTTTGACTAGATATATTATCTCTATATCAGTGTATTAACCCGTTGCGGGTGTACCTTTATATTCTAGAACACTAAAGTGTTTCATTATATAAAGATTATATTGAGAAACCACATTAGATGTGAATAACAAAATTTATATTTGAATATAAATAAATCTAAAAATATAACATGACAAACAAACAGCTCAAACTGATTTGATCAGAAGAAAACTAATGTGGCATTGTTGTCTGGGACACAATCAAACAAGACTCGTATATCCACACTTTTGAAGAGTGGGTACTAGGACTGTTTTGATTCCAATCAAATAAAGTCTATGAATCTAGTTTATTGGGCAAAGTGCCTAAAACACATTTACTTGGTAAAAGTGTAAATGCCACCGATCTGTTAGCCCTAATTCATAGTGAAGCAAGTGGGCCCATGTCTAGCTAGGCTAGATGTGGATATGAATATTTCGTGACCTATACGGATGTGGCATCGCGTTATGGTTATGTGTTCTTTTGAAACACAAATCAGAAACTTTTACAGTTTCGACACGAAATAGACAAACAGATCGGCTAAAGTATTAAACCGTCACGGTTAGACCGTAATGGAAAATACTTAAGCAATAAGTTTCTAATATACTTGAAAGAGTATAGTATTCTTTCAAAGAGGACTCCTCCCGGAACACGTCATTTGACGGTGTGTCCGAACTGAGTAAACCGAATTTTGTTAGACATGATAAGGTAATCATGAGTCGCTCTGAGCTACCATTTCCTTCAACGGATAAGCATAACAGTGCAGAACTTATTTTGAATAAGGTTCCATAAAATCTGTTTGACAGATATCATTAGATATGAACGGGAAAGAAGAACCGGGTTTCTCATTCCTGATAATTTGGGATGCTGGGCATATGTTTGGATGATACCAAACTAAAACCAAATTGGATAAGTGCCAATTGTAGGTTATCCTAGGGATACCAAAGTATAGTACTTATACAACTCACAAGAGAACAATTAATTGTTGCTCACCATGCGGTTTTCCTAAGAGGAATACCGATATGCAGTGGTAAGTGGGAGGATAGTAAAACTCGATGAAAATCGGAGTAATACTATCAGGCACCGATCCTAATGGAACACAAATAGTTCATCAAGGATGAAACTATACCATAATCTTCGAATACACAAGAACCGCGTCAGTCGGAGAGAGTCAGAAAACAACCTGGGGTATGGGTTTTGATCTCACCTCATAAAGATGTCAATCTTATTGAGGTATACCAACTGACTACGTATGAGGAAGTGATACAAGGTATCGACTCCCTATTATGGCAAAGTGCCATGAGTCCGAAATGGATTCCATGTATATCAACAAGTTTGGATACTAGTTGATGTACCACAAGGCATTGTGCCTATTGGTACTATATTAGTCTTCAAGGAAGACATACATGAATGGCAACATACCAACGTATAAAGCTAGGCTTTTAGCGACAAGTTATCGTTATCAACATTGTGTTGATTACGATTCAACCTTTTACCTGTTGCCACGGTAAATCCATTTGGATAATGCTTGCTAATGCTGCATGTTTCATTTATGAAATATGTCAGCTTAACGGGAAAATCGCTTTCCTGAAAAGGAAACCTTTTGGAGGATGTTTATAACATCCTGTCGGTTTTGTCGTACCAAAACTAGCAAACAAGGTTTGCAGGTTATTCGATCCATGTTTGGATTGAAGCAAGCATAGGTTCTTGGAATTATCGTTTTGATGTAATCATAATAGTTTATGATTTAATTCAAAACGAAAATGATTCTTGTGTATATAAGAAGGGTTAGTGGGAGCGCACTGACGATAAAATGTCCTATAAATAATGATAATATATGTCATTTCTTGGAAATGATATTCCCATAAAAAATCGGTGAAAGCTTGGCTTTCAGAAACTCTCCGAGAACTCGTACATTGAAAAATGTACGCGACCTGGTGTCTCATACGCTTTGAGCATATGGATTCACAAACAGGCCAATCCAAGTGATAGTCACTGGATTGATGTTAAGAACATCCGTTAGTATCTTAGAGAACTAAGGATGCTGTCTTAAACTATGGAGAAGGAGAACTTGAAGTGACTGGGATCACTACTGCAAGTTTCCAAACCGATAAAACGACTATAAGTCGCAAACGGTACTATACAGTTTGAATAACGGAACAGTGAGCTGGAAATCTTCCAAGCAAGATACTGTTACCGAATAAACAACAAATGCGGGTTATTGCTGCAGCTGAGGCGGCAATAGAAGCCTTCTGGGTCGATAATAAATCTAATTAGATTAGATATAATTCTGTTAGCAGCTGAGCTAGGCGTCAGCACAGGCTAAAGAATTAATGGTCTCATCAACGATCCAGATACATACTTCGATATTCATCTGATTCGTTCGGATCATACATCGTGGCGATGTGATGATCGAATAAATCGCATCAGATGATAATCATGCAAATCCGCTGACGAAAGCCTTTCTCAGCAGTGAGTTTGAGCCAACCGTACATAGTTCGGGTGTAAGACACTCGAGTGACTGGCTATAGGCCAAGTGGGAGATTGTTGGACAATTATGACCCATAGCGTCACTATTTGTACAGATCATGGTGTTGTTGTACAAATTAACTATGTGACAAAGGAGATTGCACTCTTATCATTTGTGATTAGATCACCTAGATGTATAAATGATAGGAGGTCCTTATGATTTGTTCCTGGATTGAGAATGATATGAGACAGTATCAGTCCACGAAGGATAAATCATTAAATATCCCTAGTCAGAGTATTATCGAGATTGGACATCGATGAATACGTAAAAGACTAGTATTACACTTGTGCGCGTTGTGAGGGCACAACGACATAGTTCTCATATATTTGGGTATAGGATACTCATGCAAGTGTAATAGGAGGTTGTGTTTTACCGATGGTACGGGAAACAGCTTCGCTCTGGATAGACCCCTCAGAATTCCATTGGTAGTATGACTATGTGTCTATGGAAGTCCGAAATCAGGGTAGGTGTATTTGGTCTTAACCTGAGACTTGCACCGCTAATACTTGCGACAATCAATATACTTTGGTTGCGGTCGTCCAGGGCTTTAACAGGTTCTGTGTACGCCTATGCTGGGTATATTGAGAATCGTAGTGTGTTGGGTGTGATGTCAAGACGGAAGTGTCACTCCAGTCATATGGAGATGATGATCGCGTAGGGATACAGAACTGGTTCTCTAAAAAGGTTGCAACCGTCGGATAATATGACTTGGTCATGATATCCGATATAAAGAGACTAGTTGCTCGTAATCCGATATATGCTTCGTACGGGACAGACACTTGTACCAGCCCCAGGCCTTGCATGTGATCATCCGATACTGGACAGAAATACGCAATACTACGTATACTACGCCTGATATAGATCCTTTATTCCTGTAAGGATATTTCTGGAGAATTGGGTAGGCATGACGCTTTGTGAGAACCAACCTTGTCTTGTAAATCGGTAAAACGTAGTACGAGGTACTTACGTGTTCGGATAGTCCGACGACCGAATTTACTACCAACATATCCGGGGATCTCATGGGTCGCTTCCCGAAGATTCACCGATGACGTATGACTCGCACTTTTAATTAATCTGGGATTAATAAGATGAGAGAGAGAGAAAATTAATCTGGGATTAATTGCAGAGATATTTTATCTGGGATAAAATATCATTTAAAGAGAGAGAGAACGATTAATTTGGAATTAATCGATAAATTAATATATTCGATATATTAAAGAAATTGATTTCGACGCGGAATTAAAATTAGATTTTAATTCGGGCGAACGAGTTAATTTAGAATTAATTCGTTAGCGACGTGAATAGTGATTTCGCTAGGCGTAATCATTTAATTACGTCGCAACGGAAAATTCGTTAATTTGGAATTAGCGAACTCGAGCCCGGCGGGATTTTGCGAGCGCATTCGCATTTCGAATTCGAGTGCGGCACACAAGTCAAATCAAGCGTCAAATCATTAGTCGCATCAAGCGTCAAATCACTTGTCACTTTGAGTGATGTGACTTGACAACTTGATTGATAGATGTGATTGATGGGAGTTGTTGGGAGCTTTTAAAGCTTGTCTTTGTTGACTTTTGAAAAGTAAATTTGTGTATATGATTTTTGGAAAATCATTTACCAATTTTTAAGTAACAAAACAACTCTTCTCTCTCTCATTCTCTCTCACTCACGCCCATGGAGGGCTATTTTTCTTTGGTTTTGGCAGTGAACTGCCGTGAGCATGAAGAAAAGGAAGCCAAGTGCTTGGTTTTGTGGCAAAAATCAAGAGAGCTAGCACTCCGAGAGACATGCGAAGGTGATAGGGAAGTCCACCCATGAGCCGGGAATCGTTTGACGAAGCTTGGAGCTCAAAACTTGGAGCAACAATGGCCGAAAATGGGGACTGCAACCATCGAACTGCCGTTAGCAATTAGGAGGCAGAAAACAATTTTTTGTTCGTCAAAGCGTCGCTCAACCGATCGATTTGAGTATTCCGTGACTTTCTCGATTGTATTAACACATGTTCATGCTTGTTTATTAATCCTTGGGACCTTAGCAAACTCCAACAAAAAGTCCATATGATTTATACCGGATTAATAAGATATGAGACAGTATTAATCCACGTAAGGTTTAATCATTAAATATCGATAGTCGTAGTATTATCGAGACTGGACATCGATAATGTATAATAGGCTTGCAACAACATAGTTCTCATATATTTGGGTATTGGATACTCATGCAAGTGTAATATGAGGTACTGTTTACCGATGGCTCGGAATCCCATTGGTAGTATGACTATGTGTCTATTGGATTCCGAATCAGGATATATGTTTTTGGTCTTAACCTGAGATTTGCATCGCGAATACTTGCGACAATCAATATACTTTGGTTTTGGTCGTCCGAGGCTTTAACATGTTCTGTGTACGCCTCTTCTGGGTATACTGAGAATCATAGTGTATTGGATGTGATGTCAAGAGGGAAGTATCACTTCAGTCATATGAGATGATGATCACGCATGATACGGAACTAGTGATCTTGTATACTGTAGTTATCGGGATAATATGACAAGGTCATAATTATCCGATTATAGAGACTAGTTACCAGAGATCCGATATATGCTTCGTATGGGGCAGACACAATTCCAACCCCAGGCCTAGCATGTGACATTCTGATACTGGATCGCAATACGCAAAACTACGTATACTACGCCTGACAAAGATTACATATTCCTTTAAAGAATATTTCTGGAGAATTGGGTAGGCACGGTGCTTTGCTAGAAGCCAACCATGTCTTGTAAATCGGTAAGAACGTGGTACCGGATACGCACGTATTTGGATAGTCCGATGACCGTATTTACTGCCAACATATCCAGTGATCTCTTGGGTCGCTTCCCAAAGATTCACCGTTGAGATTTGACTCGAACAGAAAATTAATCTGGGATTAATTATGAAAGAGAAAATTAATCTGGGATTAATTACGGTAATGAATTAATCTGGGATTAATTAAAAGAGAAATAATTAATCTAGGATTATTTGCGACGGGAATTTATCTGGGATTAAATTCGTCAAGAAGAGAACGCGATTAATTTAGAATCGATCGGTAAAGTAAATTTAATAGTGAAATTAGATTTTACTATTTAATTTATTTAATTGGGCTAAAATAATATATTAGATATATAAATGAAATTGGATTTCAAAGCGGAATTAAAATTGGATTTTAATTATCGCGAACGAATTAATTTAGACTTAATTCGCACGCGACTTTCGTAATAATTTTGCTAGGCATTATTATTTAATTAAATTAGATTTAATTAAGTCGCAACGGTAATTCGCTTAATTCGGAATTAACGAACCCGAGTGTTAGACAATTATGACCCATAGCATCACTGTTTGTAAAAGACATTGTGTTTTTGTACAAAGTTAACTATGTAGTAATGAAATTGCCTTTTACCGTTTTGTAATTTATTTACTTTGATATAAAAATGGTAGAAGTCCTTATGATTAGTTCCGGATTGAGATGATATAAGACAGTATCAATCCATAAAGGTTTAATCATTAAATATCCCTAGTCGTAGTATTATCGAGACTGGACATCGATAATACGGAATAGACTAGTATCGCATTTGTGCGTGTTATGGAAGCGTAACAGCATAGTTCTCATATATTTAAGTATTGGATACTTATGCAAGTGTGATAGGAGGTTGTGTTTACCGATGGTACGGAAACAGCTTCGCTCTGGATAGACCCCTCAGAATCCCATTGGTAGTATGACTATGTGTCTATAGGAATCCGATTCAGGGTAGGTGTATTTGGTCTTAACCTGAGACTTTCACCGCTAGTACTTGCGACAATCTATATGCTTTAGTTTTGGTCGTCCGGGACTTTAACAGATTCTTTGTACGCCTCTTCTGGGTTTATTGAGAATCGTAGTGTATTGGGTGTGATGTCAAGACGGAAGTATCACTTCATTCATAAAGAGATGATGGTCACGCAGGGATACAGAACTGGTTCTCTAAAAGGTTGCAACCATCGGGATAATATGACTAGGTCATGATTATCCGATATTAAAGAGACTAGTTGCTTGATATCCGATATGTGCTTCATACGAGGCAGACACTATTCCAGCCCTAGGCCTTGCACGTGACTTCTGATACTGGATCGCTATACGCAATACTACGTATTCTACGCCTGACAAAGATTATATATATTCCAGTAAGAATATTTCTGGAGAATTGGGTAGGCACGGTACTTTGCTAGAAGCCAACCATGTCTTGTAAATCGGTAAGCACGTGGTACGAGGTACTCACTTTATCGGATAGTCCGATAACCGGATTTACTGCCAACATATCCAGAGGTCTCTTGGGTCGCTTCCCAAAGATTCACCGATGACAGTTGACTCGATTAGAATTAATCTGAGATTAATTAAGAGAGAGAAAATTAATCTGGGATTAATTGAAGCATTATTTAATCTGGGATTAAATGTGTTCGAAAGAGAGAGAGCATGATTAATTTGGAATTAATCGGTAAAATAAATTTAATAGTTAAATTTGATTTTTCTATTTAATTTATTGACATAGGCTAAAATTAATATATCAGATATATTAATATGAATTGGATTTCATTACGAAATTAAAGTCGGACTTTAATATGAACGAACAGATTAATTTAGAATTAAATCGTAAACGACATTCGTAATAAATTTACGAGACGTCGTTATTTAATTAAATTAGATTTAATTATTTAGCGATGAGAATTCGTTTAATCGGATTAAACAAATCCGAGCCGCGGTAAACATTCGTAGAATCCTTTTGAATTTTGAATTCAAATGTGGGCCCACTTTAAATGTGGTAGTTGGGAGAGTGGTTGGCATTTATGCCAAACCATATACTTTCCAACCACCTTGGAATGGTTTTGGTGAAACCATTTACCCAACCACATTGTTTAGGTGAAAATGGTAAATTGGTTTTTACCAAAAGGCATCTGTCTCTCTCATTTGGTAACACATCTCAAAACACAAACCCTAGTTCATCTAGCTTTGGGCGTGAGCTTCCTAGTTCTTCTCTCTTTGATTTTGTTGCAAAGTCAAGTTAGCTAGCACTTCAAGGAATCAACAAAGGTGATAGGGAAAAAACTCAAAGCTTGGAATCAACACAAAGGTTGGATCTTGGAGATCTTCATTCACAACTCAAAGCTTGGAATCAACACAAAGGTTTGATCTTGGAGATCTTCATTCAAAATTTTAAAAGCTCAAATCTATTCAATGTAAGTAATTCCGCAACTTATAATGAATTTATGAACACCTTTTCTTGCTTATTATATCCTTGGCATGTTCTAGGAACACTAACAATGGTATCAGAGCCAATTTTAAGCATGAAAATTTTAGGGTTCGTGAGACTAAAATTTGGGGCTTTTGTGTTTTGAACATGATTTCTTCAAATTGATGATTTGAGCATGCTTAGATTATGTTAACTTAGAGTTGTGCATGATTAGATTTGAGAAATATTGATTGGATCAAAATTTTAAATTCCCCTTAGTGTGGCCGAATGTACTGTAATCCACTGCAGTGTGATTTTTTTGTTTTTTACAACATTGGATGTGTTTAAAGCATGATATAAATGTTGATTGTTGGTTTGATTAGATTAGAATCAAAGTCAATAATGTTTATGTTAAATTCAAGAGCATGTTGAGCATGAAATGATGTGTTTTGGCTTCAATTTGTGTTGAGCATAAATTGATGGATTAAACATGATTAATTAAGTTAATTGGTATTTTGGAAATATTGAGTTTAATTAATTAATTTGGGCTTAATGGGCTTGGTTTGATCAAGTTTGGTTTTGGACTTTTGGATTGGATCCAATTGGGCCCAAAACCAATTCCATAAAGTCCAAATACATCACTTGGCCCTTTAAAGAATATAATTGGGCCTAATGGGCCTAAATTGATTTGTTGGCAATAGGGTGATTCCTATTGGGCCTTGGCATTTTGGATTTGATCCATTATGGCCAAAGCCCATGCCTTAAGAATCAATTAAAAGCCCATTGGACTTTAATTAAAATGACATTGGGTGTTATTGGGCCTTTGAGACCTATTAAGATTGGATTTGGAATCCAAGTCTTTAAGGCAAATAAATAAGTGTAAATATTAAATTTGGAATTAAATTGGAATTAGTATTGAATACAAATAAATTGGATTTAAAGTTGTAGTTCGATATAATTCAAGAATACGTACTTTAAGTATTTATTCTTAAACGAGTTGGACTCGCGCAAATCAAATCGTTGTTTGAACATTGGATGGTCATTAATCAAAGATTAATTAATTGGATTAGATTGATGGAATAACATGCTTTGTATGAATACATGAATGTGTTGTATGAATAATGTATATCAGATGGATATTAGAAGGGCGAGGGCAATTTTGGAAATTGTAATAAATTTAGAATTTATTAAATTGGACCTGCGTGTCCAGCCTTTTATCTCCTTATTCTTTGTATTTCTCTTCTCACCAATTACCCTCAATGTAAATGAGGTTTCTTTATTGTATTATGTAATTGGGTAGAAGTTAGAATAGTTCTAGCCGGGGAGAGGAAATGGAGTGATTTATTCTAGGAACAATTTGTGACATATCCATCCGCATATCATTATTAATTTATTTATCGCGCCTTATTATGCTTTTAGAATACACGCTTAAGGGTGTATGATAAGACCTAATCAAAGATAATAAATTGGTTGCCAATTTAAGTGAAAAACCCTCAAAACATATTAAGCGTTTTTCCTTCCGTTGAGTGATTCTTACTCAAGATCCAAAGTTGGCATTGGTTTGTTGGCCAAAGTCAAGACCTTTGTCAATTGCGGATGTGTTTGAATCATGAGAGTTTTGTTCCATATCGGTGTCTTGTCGAAGTCGTGATTTGTTGGCCAAAGTCAAGATCACTTCTTGTCCATCGACATTGATTACGAAGCTTTCCATGTCAATGGGTCTCGCTTAACTGGAATCATTAAGCTTGTTGTGCCAAAGCCAAGGCTGAGTTGATTCAGAGGAAAAAGGTTAGGAAAATATATTGGATATATTGGCATATATATTGTATATATGTTTCGGACTTGGATGTCCACCTACCGGATCTAGGAATTGGATAAGATCCAATTGATCTTCGAGATCTACCTAGTTAAATATCATACAGCTTGTTGGCCAAAGTCAAAGTTGTGTGTTATTTAACGGGATCCTAGCCCACTAGGAAACTGGGTTTCCCAAGTACTTGACAGAGGGTTAGAGGCTCGCCGAAAAATAGTGGGAGGCTAGTAATGAATTTGCAATTTCATTCAGATACTTAGCTTTACGCGCTTTCAAATTATTTCGTCAAAATTATTTTATTAGTTGGACTAATACAATGTTATTTTTCTTGTAACAGTTAGACTGTACCTAAATATCGTTGACTAGATAGTTGGACTATCGTAGTCAAGATGACTGGAAATGGAAATGTCTGATACATTATCATGGGCAAAAATGTCTTCAATGACACGAACTTTGCCGATTGGGAAATGAATCTAAGGATAGTGCTTGGAGCCGAGAGGCTGCTATACACCATACAGACACCTCTTGGGCCTAAGCCCAAACATGATCAGTTACTTGAGCTGGAGCTTTGGAAGACTCACAGCAATGATTGTGATACTAATCAGTCTATTATGCTTGCTTCCATGACTCAGCATTTCCGTCGACAGAACAGGGACTTGGATCCCTATAACATGTTGGTGAGGTTGCACGATCTTCACCGATCTAACCGAAGGTCGCAGAGATATGAGTTAGTAAAGAAGCTCTTCCGTTCACGTATGTCAGAAGACATGTCTGTTGAGTCCCATGTGGCACAGATGATTGCTGACATAGATGAGCTGGCTGAGATGGGGATAGTCTTAGAGGCTGAGATTACCATAGATATGGTCTTGCAATCTCTCCCCGACACTTGGAGACAGTTCATCATAAACTATAATTTGATGAACACTGATGATACTCTTGGAGACTTGTTTTCAATTCTCAAGGAAGCCGAGAAGGAGCTGCTTAAGGGCAATAAGCGCGAGGCACACTTTGCTTCGACATCTCAGACACCGAGGGCTGGGCCCAAGGCGACTGAAGGTGTGAAGAAGAAGAAGCATAAAAGAAATGGCAAGGCCAAATCGTCAAAGGCTTCTGGGAAGCCTAAGGACAAATCTCAGGATGTTTGCCTCCAGTGCGGCAAGCAGGGTCACTGGAAGCCTGACTACCGCGAGTACAAGGCACTCGAGAAGGAGATTAAAGCGGGCAAGGCACCGTCTTCAGGTATCTTTTTTATTGAAATAAACATGACTACTTCTAGTTTTAAAAATTGGATTTTTGATTCTGGTTGTGGTACTCACTTATGTACTGATGTGCATGATCTGCGGATTAGCAGGAGACTGACCTCAGGGGAGATTGATCTATGCGTTGGAAATGGGGCATCAATCGCCGTTTTGGCCGTTGGCACTTTTGTTTTGGAATTGCCCTCGGGGCATGTACTAGAACTTACAGACTGTTATTATGTGCCTAGTTTGACTAGGAATATTATTTCTGTATCCATGTTAACCCAATGTGGGTATACTTTTGTATTCAGGAACACTGGGTGTTTTGTGTATGAAAATGATGTAGAAATTTGCACTGCTGTTGCAAATAATGGTCTTTATATTTTGAATATAAATCAATCTCAAACATATAATGTAACAAACAAAAGGCTCAAAACGAGTAACAAAGATGAAACTTATATGTGGCACTGTCGTCTGGGACACATAAACAAGACTCGGATATCCACACTTTCGAAGAGTGGGTACTTGGACGGATTTGATCCAAATTCATATGACGTCTGCGAATCTTGCTTTTTAGGCAAAATGCCTAAATCACCTTTTAGCGGTAAGGTGAACGCGCCACCGAACTATTAGCCCTCGTTCATAGTGACGTATGTGGGTCCATGTCTAGCCAGGCTAGAGGTGGATATGAATACTTCGTAACCTTCACGGATGATGCATCGCGTTATGATTATGTGTATCTTATGAGACACAAGTCGGAAACTTTTGAGAAATTCAAAGAGTTTCGACACGAAGTTGAAAAACAGACAGGCAAGAGTATAAAGACATTACGGTCGGACCGTGGTGGCGAATACTTGAGCAATGAGTTTCTAGATTACTTGAAAGAATATGGTATTCTTTCACAGTGGACTCCTCCTGGAACACCGCAATTAAACGGTGTATCCGAACGGAGAAACCGAACTTTGTTGGACATGGTAAGGTCTATGATGAGTCGCACTAAGCTACCTATTTCCTTCTGGGGATATGCATTAAACAGTGCAATTCTTATTTTGAATAAGGTTCCGTCAAAGTCTGTACAACAGACTCTGTATGAGATATGGACAGGAAAGAAACCGGGTTTCTCATTCCTGAAGATTTGGGGATGCTGAGCATACGTCAAACGTTTGGAAGGTACCAAACTTGAGCCCAAATCGGATAAATGCCTACTCATAGGATATCCTAGGGAAACCAAAGGATATGACTTCTATCACCCATGAGAGAACAAAGTATTTGTTGCTCTACATGCGGTTTTCCTTGAGAAGGAATTGCTAAATGCAGTGGTTAGTGGGAGGAAGGTAGAACTCGATGAAAATCGGAGTGATACTGTTCCTGGAATAGAATCCTCAATGGAACAAGAACAGTCCATCCGGGATGAGACTGTGATGAGCGGAAAATATATCAATATTTACCGCCCGTTTTACTTAATATTTTGTTTAGTTTCTCGGGTTTGATGAACGTTTTGATGTGTTTTAGTTTATTTTACAGATAAAATAATATTGGGACATAATGAAATCATTTAGGATGAAATGTGGGTCAAATAAGAGCAAAAATTGGACTTGACAAATTAATTTTGGAGATTGGAAACTTGAAAGGGAGTTTTAACGAAGTGCAGTTTTGCAAATTCCAATTTTGCGCATCTGTCGTATTTTGGGCATAACTCTTTACTCCGATATCGGAATGCGCTGATTCAAGTTCCAAATTAAAGAAAAATCAAAGCTCTACAACTTTGAAAGATAAAATAATTTCGAATTCTGAATATTTCATGCCCGAAATTGATGAACCATCCAGAAGTGTGTTGTGTGTAATTATTAAAGTCATTTTCAATCATTTTTAAAGCAAAAAAATAAATTAATAAATAAATAATAAAAATTATGAAATCACCACCAAACATGATAAGCAATTAGTGGAGCAATTAGTTTGGGTAATTTAAAGGTTTACTTATTAAATCTTAAGCTTAATGCTTCTTGTTGTCTGATCACCAATAAGATTGATGTGGTAAATCTAAAATGAACTAGACATAGGGATTTTAGGTTTCAGCCTTAGACTTAATAGCCCACGATCTTCCTTGAGGATAGATAACCCTTTAATAGATTTCCTTACAGGATAGACATATACCTGTCGGGCGGGGGTAGCCATAATTGGAACTTAAACTTAATGAATCTAGATAATTTGGTTGACATAGATATATGGTTCAATTAGGTTAAACTGGGTATTTGTGTCTGACCATCGACAGAGGCTTTTGCATAATTTCGTGTTCCAGGTTAGTAAACTGATTTATTACACAAACATAAAATAATCACTTCATCTTTTAAAATATATTAGATTGATTCACTACCCTAGATCTTTGTGTCTTTTGTTATTTTCCTTAGTATTTTCTTTTTTCTTTTTATTTATTTATTTATTTTGCAAAACTACAATCAACCAAATCAATCATGCAATCATTCTCTTCACCCTCAATTAGATATTTGTAAATAAATAGATTCAATAATTAGTAACAACAGTAGGAATTAAGTCCTTGTGGGATAGATATTTTTATACTACTTGAACGATATGTGCGCTTGCGTTATACGTGTGTGTTTACGCCGGTCAAGTTTTTGGCGCCGTTGCCGGTGACTTATTTTTCTTGAGTTATTAATTTTGAAGCTATCTAATTTACTTGTATCTAATTTTCTTTATTTTTATCTGTAATTTTTATTTCTTTCTTTTATTTCAGGTGGTTGAAAAATGGAACAATATTTGGAGATTGAAAGATTACGAGCCTTACAAGAAGATACACCCCACATCTGGGAGCAACAGTCCGATTTTCTGAATCCTGTTGCCCAACCCAACGACTATCACTGGATGCCAGAACCAAGCAATACTACATTTTCTCAACAGAACGTAATGGGGAGATGTGACATATGTAATGGTAACCACCCGAGAGATTATTGCGAGTACAACTACAATCCAAGGTGGCAGAGCTATCAAATTCCTTCATGGTACGAAGAACCATCACATTTTCCATCTTATCCACCATCCACCTATGATTTTCATCAAGAACCAGAACCATCAGAGGAAGATCAGTTGATTCACATGCTCAATGTTTGGCTCGAAGAACGGGAAGCTCAATTAGATGCATAAATTCAGAGTCAAACAGAATCCATACAGAGAATGACAGATCAGATAAGACAATTAACAGAAAACCAGAACTTCGTACCTCAAGAAGAATTATCTGATGAAACTGACAAAGCTTTTGAGTACCCAGAGATCCGCAATGACACCTTAACAGAGGAGGAGGCTGAGCAGTATTAACAACCAGAGGTATTAGTTCAAGAGCCCGAACCGGCAAAGTCTCGATTTGATTTTTATTATTCTGACTCTGACGAGGATGAAGCTGATCTATTTGTACCAACTGTACCAACAACGGAGGATCAAACTTTCAATCCTCAAAATGAAGATCTTGGAGCATGCTTTTCCATGATGTTTGATGAAGATCTACCTGAACCATCCATTTCAGTCGTATCAGAGGATGAAAACCTAATGTCAGAAACATCTTTACATCCTCAGGCAGATACTTATGGAGCATGCATTTCACAGATGACGGATAAAGAATTGAATACGGAAATTTTAAAATTCATATGTGAAGAAAAGGTAGAGCAAGAAACAGAGCAAATGGAGGAGCAACTGTCAGACCAAATTGAAAATCCAGAGCATTCAGGAGAAACATCGCTGTATCGGGGAGTACAAATCAAAGATATCACCCAGAAGCTTGACAGAATGGAACTTCCATTCCAAGTCAAGCACCATACGAGACCTCCTGATTTTCTTTCTTTCTTTGCAGGAACCACTGGAGCAACAAGGAGTAAAAAGGTGGCACAAGCACTAAATGGGACAAAAATTTTTCTACTACTTTACCTTTGGAAGAGACCCTTCAAAAGCAACGCACACGAGATTGTCTTTAATCGGACATCCAAAACAACGTTGAAACCTTATTGACGGATAGATTTCAGTCACGTCTGGCTGAAGATGAAAAATTTAGCGCTAGCAGGGAGGCAACCCATGCATTTTGTTGTAATTTCTATTTTTAAATTTTGTGTATACATGTTGTAGAGTTTTTATTTTGTGTGTTATTTTTGTAGGGAAAGGAACAAACGGAGCATTTTAAGACAGAAGGAATGGTGTTTGGCAATCACAAAGAAGAGAGACAATTCATTAGTAATGGCTGAGTAAAGAATTAATTCTTGAGACGCAGCCTTATGAATTTATACTAAGCTAGTGGCGTATTGCGTACACAATTCCATTGCCTTAATTATTGCTTTGATTTGCTTTTCAGTTGTAATTATCTTTATTTTCGTAGACAGGATCCAGACTTTTTGACCTTTCATGATTTCTTTTGTTGTTTAGCAAACAAATGTCCTCTGGAAGATACTAGTGCTATTATTACTCACCCTTTTCAGGTTCTATAAATTCAACTCATCATTGCACTTTTGAAGACATCCAGAGTAAAACATGGAAGCCACTTCAAGAAGGCGAGTTGAAAACATCTGTGTGTTTTGCGGTAGTAGTGTTGGTACTAAACCACAATACGTAGAAGCAGCACAGGAATTGGGTCGAGTTTTAGCTGCAAGGAATATACACTTAATATATGGCAGAGGCAATCTTGGAATAATATGGATCGTTTCAAAGGCTGTACAGGAAGGAGGCAGTCACGTTTTGGGAATCATCCCAAAACCCTTGGCAGAGGCAAATCTTATTGAACCATCAAATGGAGAGGAACTGATCGTGCCAGGTATGTCTGAACGACTGGTAGAAATGATTAACCGTGCTGATGCTTTTATTGCTTTGCCAGGTGGCTTGGGTACATTGGAGGAAATTTTTATTGTGCTATCTTGGGCGAACCTGAACATACACCAGAAACCGCTTGGACTGTACAACGTTGAAGGATTTTATGATTTTCTTTGTGTGTTTCTTGATGATGCTCGGAGAAATGGGTTCGTGTCAAAGCCTATGAAAGAACTCCTCTTCACTGCCAGAACTGCTCCGGATCTAATTGACCAACTCTTAGCCTATGAACCACAAGTTGAGCCTATCCTTTCAAAGATAAATTGGTCTGAAGACGATCGTGGTAAGAGGTGTCGGATTAATCTGGATCTTAACATTTAATTTCCTAGAATTTCAGCTAACAGGTATTATCTTCTAAACTCTTCTTCTACTGTTTAAGACATTGGGGACAATGTCTCATTTAGGTTTGGGGGAGGGAATTAGTTGATCAGTAGTTTGTTTTTAGTTTGTGTGTTGTTTTTATTTTTAGTTCAAAATTTTTCGAAAAATACAAAAAAAAAATTGAAAAATGTTCAAAAATTACAAAAAATATTTTGTGTTTTTGTATTTTTATTTTGACTAAAAGGGTGAAATTGGTAAGAGATAGCTGAGTAAGGATTTTCCACTCCTAAGACGTATCTCAAACCTATTTCGGAAAAAGTTAATTTTTGTTTATTTCATTTTAAATTATTTAATTTGTAAATTCTCCATAAAACGGACTAAAATGGATCTTCATATGTTCAGTTAGCAGATATTATCAATAACATACGGACATGAGCTAAAATTGAAAAGTTGGTAATATTCAGTGCTCTAGTTTAATTGGAGGAAACATCTCAAAAAGTGATGGAGTAAAAAAAAAAAAAACATCTGAGATCCGAGTTATTAAGTCTGTAAGGGTGTTTTAACACCTAGTACCCTAAAACCAACTGGTTTGGGAGTCACTGGCCCAAAGCTCACTACATGGATCAATGATGTTGCAAAAAAAAAAAAAAATATATATATATATATATGAAGTCTGAGTAATTAAGTCCGTAGGGGTGTCTTAACACCTGGTGCCCTAAAGCCAACTGGTTTGGGAGCCACCGACCCAACACTCGCTACATAGACAGAAGATATTATATATAAATAAAAGATAAAAAAAAATCAGAAAAATCAGAAAAATTATTCAATTGCTACAAAAATGTGTAAATTCTGATAAAACTTTAGAACAAAAATATTACTCTCTTATCAACTGTATTATGATTGTTGTGGGCAAAAATGAGTTGTTTAATATTTTGTTGGCTGTGCATATGGAGAATGGTAAATATAATCGGAGAATTTACTTATTCAGCAATTTAGAAAGAAACAAAACAACTAGTAACTTGGAGTAGAAGTTTCACCTGATTAGTCACTAACTTCTTTATTCTATTTTCTCTTGTCTTTTTGCTTTTGTGTGCATTAGTTTTATTATCTTTTTACTTTTGTAAAACGTTTGTGGGTATAGTTTCAGTAAGCCCTCACGAGACTATAACTTGTCCACTAGGGACACCTAGGGGCTTAAAGGCTTGTTACATATGCTAAATGCAACCGTAATCCCTACGAAAGTGGCTTAGTTTAATTTTAATTGTTTCTTGTATTTTATTTTATTGTTTTGCTCGAGGACTAGCAAAATGTTAGGTTTGGGGGTGTGATGAGCGGAAAATATATCAATATTTACCGCCCTTTTACTTAATATTTTGTTTAGTTTCTCGGGTTTGATGAACGTTTTGATGTGTTTTAGTTTATTTTGCAGATAAAATAATATTGGGACACAATGAAATCATTTAGGATGAAATTTGGGTCAAATAAGGGCAAAAATTGGACTTGACATATTAATTTTGGAGATTGGAAACTTGAAAGGGCGTTTTAACGAAGTGCAGTTTTGGAAATTCCAATTTTGCGCATCTGTCGTATTTTGGCCATAACTCTTTACTCCGATATCGGATTGAGCTGATTCAAGTTCCAAATTAAATAAAAATCAAAGATCTACAACTTTGAAAGATAAAATAATTTCGAATTATGAATATTTCATGCCCGAAATTGATGAACCATCCAGAAGTGTGTTGTGTGTAATTATTAAAGTCATTTTCAATCATTTTCAAAGCAAAAAAATAAATTAATAAATAAATAATAAAAATTATCAAATCACCACCAAAAATGATAAGAAATTAGTGGAGCAATTAATAATGGATTTGGTGGAGCAATTAGTGGAGCAATTAATAATTGATTTGGTGGATGATTTGATGGAAGCAAAATTTTGCCTATAAATACCAAGCCATTTCATTTTTAAATTCATACTTTCTTCTAAGGAATTCCTTAAGAATACTAAGAAGATTGTATCTTGTTTGTTTATTTACAGCTTTTAGTAATTAATTTCTGCTTTCACGCTTTCTTTTCTTTACTTTCAGTTTTTACTTTCCGCAATTTACTTTTACGCACAGTACTTTTCTTTCTTTAATTTTCAGTTTTTACTTTTCAGTAATGAGGAGGTAACTCCCCTTTGCTGGGTAAAAGGTAAAACTTTTATTACTAATATTTAGATTAATCTCTCTTAATTATAATATATAAACTAGTTAAAATTTGACTTAACGAGGATACCGCCATATTGGTCGGTTGGTAATTATTTAAATTGGTTTTAACCTGACTAAACTGGATACCGCCTGATTGGTCGGTTGGTAATTAATTATTAATTTGACTTAATCTGGATACCGCCTATATGGCTGGTTGGTAATTATCATGCAAAGTTAATATATTATATTAAGGGAGATATTTAAAATAGAAGTAATAAAAGTGGATCCTTTTACCTCAGCATTTTCTTTTATTGTACTTTTACTTTATTTACTTTTCAGCAATTTACTTTCAGCATTTACTTTTCAGCAATTTACTTTCAGCAATTTACTTTCAGCATTTACTTTTCAGCAATTTACTTTCAGTAATTTACTTTTCAGCATTTAATTTTTCAGTATTTAATTTCAGCATTTACTTTCCGTCATTTACTTTTCAGCAATTTTTCTTTTCAACATTTTTACTTTATGTCTTTTACTTTTAAGTCTTTACTAGCCCTAGTTATGTGTTAGTTATCTGGGGTTGTGATGAATTCTAATATCACCGGTTTATAAGGGGTTATTTTATAGTTTGGGTAATTTAAAGGTTTACTTATTAAGTCTTAAGCTTAATGCTTCTTGTTGTCTGATCACCAATAAGATTGACGTGGTAAATCTAAAATGAACTAGACATAGGGATTTTAGGTTTCAGCCTTAGACTTAATAGCCCACGATCTTCCTTGAGGATAGATAACCCTTTAATAGATTTCCTTACATGATAGACATATACCTGTCGGACGGGGGTAGCCATAATTGGAACTTAAACTTAATGAATCCAGATAATTTGGTTGACATAGATATATGGTTCAATTGGTTTAAACTGGGTATTTGCGTCTGACAATCGACAAAGGCTTTTGCATAATTTCGTGTTCCAGGTTAGTAAACTGATTTATTACACAAACATAAAATAATCACTTCATCTTTTAAAAGATATTAGAATGATTCACAACCCTAGATCTTTGTGTCTTTTGTTATTTTCCTTAATATTTTCTTTTGTCTTTTTATTTATTTATTTATTTTGCAAAACTACAATCAACCAAATCAATCAAGCAATCATTCTCTTCACCCTCAATTAGATATTTGTAAATAAATAGATTCAATAATTAATAACAACAGTAGGAATTAAGTCCTTGTGGGATAGATATTTTTATACTACTTGAACGATACGTGCGCTTGCGTTATACATGTGTGTTTACGCCGGTCAGACTGTACCATAATCTTTATTACACAAGGACCGTGTAGGTCGGAGAGAGTCAGGAAACAACCTGAGAGGTATGGGTTTCTGATCTCACCTCATGTAGATATTAATCTCATTGAGGATAACGAACCGGCTACGTATGAGGAAGCGATACAAAATATCAATTCCGCTTTATGGCAAGAGACCATGAAGTCCGAAATGGATTCCATGTACACCAACCAAGTTTGGACACTAGTTGATGCACTAAAAGGCGTAAAGCCTATTGGATGCAAATGGTTCTTCAAGAAGAAGACCGCCATAGATGGCAACATACAAACGTACAAAGCTAGGCTTGTAGCGAAAGGGTATCGTCAACGACATGGTGTCGATTATGACGAAACTTTCTCACCCGTTACCATGATTAAATCCATTCAGATAATGCTTGCTATTGCTGCATATTTGGATTACGAGATATGACAGATGGACGTTAAAATCACTTTCCTTAATGAAAACCTTTTGGAGGATTTTTATATGCAACAGCCTGACGGTTTTATCGTGCCTAGACTTGCAAACAAGGTTTGTAAGTTAAATCGGTCCATTTATGGACTGAAGCAAGCATCGCGGTCATGGAACCAACGTTTTGATGAGATCATAAAAGAATATGATTTCATTCAAAACAAAGATGATCCTTGTGTATATAAAAAGGTTAGTGGGAGAGCACTAACTTTTATTATCCTTTATGTTGATGATGTATTGCTTATAGGCAATGACATTCCCATGTTAACATCAGTGAAAGCTTGGCTTTCATTAAAATTCTCCATGAAAGATCTGGGAGAGGCAGCCTATATTCTAGGAATAAAGATCTACCGGGATAGATCTAGAAAGCTGTTTGGACTCTCCCAGAGCACGTACATTGACAAAGTGTTGAAAAGATTCAACATGGATCAGTCCAAGAGGGGACTGTTACCAATGTCACATGGCATCACTCTATCTAAAGACATGTGTCATAAAACTCAAGATGAGAGAAACAGCATGAGTCGGATACCATTCCCCTCGGCAGTCGGATCGATCATGTATGCCATGATATGTACGCGACCTGATGTCTCGTATGCTTTGAGCATGTGTAGTCGCTATCAGGCCGATCCAGGTGATGGTCACTGGATGGCGGTTAAGAACATCCTAAAGTA
Source organism: Zanthoxylum bungeanum (assembly GCA_019454045.1). NCBI lineage: Eukaryota > Viridiplantae > Streptophyta > Magnoliopsida > Sapindales > Rutaceae > Zanthoxylum > Zanthoxylum bungeanum. The sequence continues at coordinate 133,953 of SKCR01004426.1, forward strand.
TCTTAGACGAACTAAGGATGCTTTCTTAGTTTATGGAGATGAAGAACTTGAGGTAACTGGGTATACCGATGCAAGTTTCCAAACCGATAAAGACGACTCTAATTCGCAATCCGGGTACATATTTTGTTTGAACAACGGAGCAGTAAGCTGGAAATCTTCCAAGCAAGAGACTGTTGCCGATTCAACAACAGAAGCGGAGTATATTACTGTAGCTGAAGCAGCAAAAGAGGCAGTTTGGATCCGTAAATTCCTAATTGGATTTGGAGTAGTCCCGTTAGCAGTTGAGCCCGTTCCATTGTATTGTGACAATAACGGGGCTACAGCGCAGGCTAAGGAACCGCGGTCTCATCAATGATCCAAACATGTTCTTCAACGTTTCAATTTGATTCGTGAGATTATACATCGTGGCGATGTGAAGATCGAGAAGGTCGCATCAGATGATAACATTGCACATCCGCTGTCGAAAGCTATTTCACAGCAAAAGTTTGAGAGACATATGCATAGTTCAGGTGTTAGATGTTTGAGTGACTGGCTATAGGCCAAGTGGGAGATTGTTAGACAATTATCACCCATAGCGTCACTATTTGTAAAAGACATTGTGTTTTTGTACAAAGTTAACTATGTAGTAATGAAATTGCCTTTTACTGTTTCGTAATTTATTTACTTTGATATAAATGGTAGAAGTCTTTATGATTAGTTCCGGATTAAGATGATATGAGACAGTATCAATCCATAAAGGTTTAATCATTATATATCCCTAGTCGTAGTATTATCGAGACTGGACATCGATAATACGGAATAGACTAGTATCGCACTTGTGCGTGTTATGGAAGCGTAACAGCATAGTTCTCATATATTTAAGTATTGGATACTTATGCAAGTGTGATATGAGGTTGTGTTTACCGATGGTACGGAAACAGCTTCGCTCTGGATAGACCCCTCGGAATCCCATTGGTAGTATGACTATGTGTCTATGAGAATCCGATTCAGGGTATGTGTATTTGGTCTTAACCTGAGACTTGCACCGCTAGTACTTGCGACAATCGATATGCTTTAGTTTTGGTCATTCGGGACTTTAACAGGTTCTGTGTACGCCTCTTCTGGGTTTATTGAGAATCGTAGTGTATTGGATGTGATGTCAAGACGGAAGTATCACTTCAGTTATATGGAGATGATGGTCAAGCAGGGATACAGAACTGGTTCGCTAAAGGGTTGCAACCATCGGGATAATATGACTAGGTCATGATTATCCGATATTAAAGAGACTAGTTGCTTGATATCCGATATATGCTTCGTACGGGGTAGACACTATTCCAGCCCCAGGCCTTGCACGTGACATCCGATACTGGATCGCTATACGCAATACTACGTATTCTACGCCTGACAAAGATTATATATATTCCAGTAAGAATATTTCTGGAGAATTGGGTAGACACGATATTTTGCTAGAAGCCAACCATGTCTTGTAAATCGGTAAGCACGTGGTACGAGGTACTCACTTTATCGGATAGTCCGATAACCGGATTTACTGCCAACATATACAGAGGTCTCTTGGGTCGCTTCCCAAAGATTCACCGATGACAGTTGACTCGATTAGAATTAATCTGGGATTAATTAAGAGAGATAAAATTAATCTGGGATTAATTGAAGCATTATTTAATCTGGGATTAAATGTTTTCGAAAGAGAGAGAGCATGATTAATTTGGAATTAATCGGTAAAATAAATTTCATAGTTAAATTTGATTTTTCTATTTAATTTATTGACATGGGCTAAAATTAATATATTAGATATATTAATATAAATTGGATTTCATTACGAAATTAAAGTCGGACTTTAATATGAACGAACATACTAATTTAGAATTAAGTCGTAAACGACATTCGTAATAAATTTACGAGACGTCGTTATTTAATTAAAAAAGATTTAATTATTTAGCGACGAGAATTTGTTTAATCGGATTAAACGAATCCGAGCCGTGGCAAACATTCGTAGAATCCATTTGAATTTTGAATTCAAATGTGGGCCCACTTTAAATATGGTATTTGGGAGAATGGTTGGCATTTATGCCAAACCATCTACTTTCCAACCACCTTGGAATGGTTTTGGTGAAACCATTTACCCAACCACCTTGTTTAGGTGAAAAGGATAAATTGGTTTTTTACCAAAAGACATCTCTCTCTCATTTGGTAACACATCTCAAAATATAAACCCTAGTTCATCTAGCTTTGGGCGTGAGCTTCCTAGTTCTTCTCTCTTTGATTTTGTTGCAAAGTCAAGTTAGCGAGCACTTCAAGGAATCAACAAAGGTGATAGGGAAACAACTCAAAGCTTGGAATCAACACAAAGGTTGGATCTTGGAGATCTTCATTCAAAATTTTAAAAGCTCAAATCCATTCAATGTAAGTAATTCTGAAACTTATAATGAATTTATGAACACCTTTTCTTGCTTATTAGATCCTTGGCATGTTCTAGGAACACTAACACCGAGCTCGAGCAAAGTTGCGCGTTGTGATTGTTCGACTTAAATTCGAAATTTGCAAATGGTGGGATCCACTTGACTTACATCACACTTTTGACTTGTGCTGGAAGTGGTTGAAATGATTTATTTTATATTTTTCATTTTGAATGACTAATACTAACTTTTAGAAATTTGGTATTTGATATATATTGATTTTGGAAATCAAAATATTCACTATTCTTCTTCTCTCTCAATTGCCGAACATGCTTCTCTTGGAGAACAAAATTTTCTTTCAAAATTTGTTCAAGCTAACACTTTAAGGAGTGAATCAAGGTGATAGGGAAACTTACCCAAGTGTTGGAAACACTCGAGAAGGCTTGGAGCTTCTATCGAATTGCATAAAAAATTTTGAACTCATCCGATCAATCTGAGTATTTTCTGCAACTCTTTTGATTTTATTCACACACAAATCACTCTTAGATGAGCTTGAGATGTTCTAGGAACACTTACAATGGTATCAGAGCGAACTAAGTTTGATTTGGATTTCTAGGGTTCATGGACTTTAATTTGGGAATTTATGCTTTGAGTATGTATTTTCTTAAATTGATGGTTTGGTTGAGCTTGTATGATGTTCAATTGGATTTGTACATTGTTGGAATTGTAAAAAAATTGATAGGATTAATTTTCCCTAAAATATAGGCTTGGCCGAATATGACCTTAAATGACTCATGGTGGAATTTTGGAAATTTAACAATTGGATGTGTTAAATGGCATGATAGAAATATTGAATGTTGATTTAATTAGATTGAAATCAAATTGAATGATTTTGTATGCCTTTGCCTTGAGCCTTGATGCATGTTATAAGATTGATTTTGCTTCAATTTGTGTTGGACATGAATTGGAAATGTAGAGCAAGATTAATTGAATTAATTAGTGTTTTAGAAGAATTAGATTAATTAATTAATTATGGTAATTACACTTGAATTGAATTAATTTATAATTTTGAATAATGAGTTAATTTAATTTATTGTATTTGAGCTTAATGGGCTTGGTTGGGCCAAGTTTGGTTTAGGATAATTGGTTGGATCCAATTGGGCCTAAAACCATTTCCATAAAATCCAAATATGACAATTGGGCCTTTAAAATTTTAATTAGGCCTAATGGGCCAAAATTGATTTTTGGCACATGGTGATTCCTAATTGGGCCTTGGCGTCTTGGGTTTGATCCATAATTGCCAAAGCCCATGCCTAAAGAATTAATTAAAGCCCATTGGACTTTAATTGAATAGTATTGGATATTAATTGGGCCTTTGAGATTGGATTTGGAATCCAAGTCTAAAAGGCACTATTGAAAGTGTAATTATTTAATTTGGAATTAAATATGAATTAATATTGGATACAATTTAAATTGGATTTAAAATTGTAGTTCGATATAATTCAAGAATACTTACTTTGAGTATTTATTCTTAAACGAGTTTGACTCGCGCAAATCAAATCGTTGTATGAACATTGGATGGTCATTAATCAAAGATTAATTAATTGGATTAGATTGATTGAATAACATGCTTTGTGTGAATACTTGGATGTATGTATGAATAATGTATATCGGATTGATATTAGATGGGTGAGGGCAATTTTGGAAATTGTTGTAATAAATTTAGAATTTATTAAATTGGATCTGCGTGTCCAGCCTATTACCTCTTTTCTCATTGTATTTCTATTCTCACCAATTCCCCTCAATGTAAATGAGGTTTCTTTAGAAGTATTATGTAATTGGGTAGAAGTATGAATAGTGCTAGCGGGAGAGAGGAAATGGAGAGATTTGTTCTAGGAACAAGTTTGTTATATATCTATCCGCATATCATTATTAAATTTTATCGCGCCTTATTATGCTTTTAGAATGCATGCTTAAGGGTGTATGATGAGACCTAATTAAAGATAATAAATTGGTTGCCTAATTGCATGCTTAAGGAACAAGGTTCTTTGTTTGTGTGAGTCGTGACTGTCTGGATATGGGGGCTATGTGCGAGGCTGTTTATGGGCGTGGGGACCTGGCTTGTGTTTGAAGGTTGAGTGGTGCGGCAGTGTTTAGTGATATATTGAGTGTCGTGTGTGGCTGTAAGGCTGCTATTTGTTGTGGCGTGAGTCTTGGCTGTGGAGTCTTTTGGTTTTGATTTTTGTGAGATGGCGAGAGGTAAGGGACGTGAGGGGCTGTTAAGGGTTTTTTTGGTTTGCCTTCAATAGTCTATCGTGAGGGGCTATTTAGTTTGTGGGCAGTTTGTGGTCTGAATGTGTGTGTCGTAGGTTTTTTTTTATGTGATAAGAAATGGCGTGAACAAGAAGAAGATGAGGGTGTTGAATCTAGGGTTTTGTTTTGTTTTTCATGTATTTGCCATGAATGAGAGCTGTGTCTTCCCCTCCCTTAGGGTTAGGATTGTTGTTGTTTATATAGTTGCAAGGTAGGGTTTGCATGGGTTAAAAAAGAAAGAAAATTAATTAAAAGGGGATGGAATTGATTTGGTTTATTAAGGGAAATGATATTTGTATTTAGGTGGGTAAATATTTTAAATTGGTGAGTGATTTATTAAATTAGGAAGTGATTTATTTTAATTTTTGAATTTAACTTAATTGGATTTTATTTTGATTTCAAGTTATTTAATTTAACTTAATTTTATTTTAATTTAATTTAATTTAATTAGCTTTAATTTAAGTTAATTTAATTTATGACATGTATTTTAAATGTTTTAATTATTATTTTTTTTTGGATTGGGCTAGGGTGAGATGGGTTTGGTGTGTGTTTAGTGGGCTAAGGGTGTGTTTTAAAATGGAGGTCCAACAAGCGAACCCGAAGCTACTCCAGCGAATCCAACAAAAAAGACTGTTTCCCTTCCGACGTCCGTTTCCCGCGGCTCCAGCGACTTAAAAGGTTATGCCTCCAAATGAGACTCATCATCGGGTCTTACATGCAAAAATGCAGTGCCTACAATGGGTTTCTGATCTCACCTCATAAAGATGTCAATCTTATTGAGGAAGACGAACCGACTACGCTCAAGAAAGTGATACAAGGTATCGACTACCTAATTATGGCAAAGTGCCATAATGCCGAAAATGGATTCCATATATACCAACTACGTTTGGATAATAGTTGATGTACCACAAAGTATTGTGCCTGCTGGTACTATATGAGTCTTCAAGGACGACATATATGGAAGGCAACATACCAACATACTAAGCTAGGCTTGTAGCGAAAAGGTATCGTTATCAACAATGTGTTGATTACGACGAAACCTTTTACATGTTGCCATGGTAAATCCATTTGGATAATGCTTGCTGATGCTGCATGTTTCATTTATGAAATATGGCAGCTGAATGCCAACACCGTTTTCCTTAATGGAAACCTTTTAGAGGATGTTTACAACATCCTGACGGTTTTGTCGTTCCAAAACTAGCAAACAAGGTTTGCAGGTTATTCGATCCATGGATGGATTGAAGCAAGCATTAAGTTCTTGGAATTATCGTTTTGATGTAATCATAATGGTGTATGATTTAATTCAAAACAAAAATGATTCTTGTGTGTATAAGGAGGTTAGTGGGAGTGCACTGACAATCGCTGTCATAAATAATGATAATATATCATTTCTTGTATATGATATTCCCATAATACAATCGGTGAAAGCTAGGCTTTCGAGAAAATTCTCCGTAGAATTCTTGGGAGAAACAACCTTTATTCTAGGAATAAAGATCTACTGGGATAGATCTAAAGGTTATTAGCACTCTCCGAGAAATAATACATTAAATAAATGTACGCGACCTGGTGTCTCATACGCTTTGAGCATATGGAGTCACAATGAGGCCAATCCAAACGATAGTCATTGGATTGATGTTAAGAACATCCTTCTGTATCTTAGAGGAATTAAGGATGCTGTCTTAAACTATGGAGAAGGAGAACTTGAAGTAACTGGGTTCACTGCTGCAAGTTTCTTAACCGATAAAAAGGACAATAAGTCGTAACAATGGTACTATACAGTTTGAATAATGGAACAGTGAGCTGGAAATCTTCCAAGCAAAATACTGTTACCGAATAAACAACAAAATTGGATTATTGCTGCAGCTGAGGCAGCAATAGAAGCCATTTGGGTCGATAATAAATCTAATTAGATTAGATATAGTTCTGTTAGCAGCTGAGCTAGGCTACAGCGCAGCCTAAAGAATTAATGGTCTCATCAACGATCCAGAAAAATACTTCAACTATTCATCTGATTCGTTCGGATCATACATCGTGGCGATGTGATGATCCAATAAATCGCATCAGACGATAATCATGCAAATCCGCTGAAGAAAATATTTTCTCAGTAATTTGAGCGAACCGTACATAGTTCGGGTGTAAGAAACTCGATTGACTGGCTATAGGCCAAGTAGGAGATTGTTGGACAGTTATGACCCATAGCGTCACTATTTGTACTGATCATGGTGTTGTTGTACAAATTAACTATGTGACAAATGAGATTGATCTCTTATCATTTAGTTAATTTGTACAACAACACCATGATCTGTACAAATAGTGACGCTATGGGTCATAACTGTCCAACACCTCATCAATATGGAAACCATATCTTTCAGCCTCGTATCTTTCCCTACCAGACCTTCTAAGTTCATAACCTTATGGTTGTTCCGTCGTTGCCCTTTTGAGGGGCCTGAGGCTTAGTTCTATATTAGTTTGTTCTTCTCATACCTCATCGAGGTCAAGTCTACTCCCACTATATTTCTTGAGAAGGAATTTATTCTCTAGAAATTTAGCATTTCGTGAGACAAATGTTCTTTGTTCATTTGGGACGTAGAACACGTATGCTCTTGAGTTCAAGGAATATCCTACAAACTTACATTTAACTGCCCTATCATTCAATTTGTTAGTTTGTGTGAGCTTAACATATATGTCACATCCCTAAACTCTTAGATAACTAAGACTATGACGTTTCCCAGACCATAACTTATATGATGTTTGACTAACAGTCTTGGAAGGAACTTGGTTTAGTAGTAGTGTTGCAGTTTCTAAAGCAAGACCCCAAAATGAAAGAGGTAGATCCGTACCTGGCATCATTGATCGGACCATATCTAATAATTTCCAATTTCTCCTTTCGGAAACCCCATTATGCTGTGGAGTTCCCGAAGGAGTCTACTGGGAAACAATGCCATTTTCTCTCAAGTAATCTTGAAATTCATCACTTAAGGATTCACCACCTCAGTCAAAGCTTATGACTTAATACTTTTATTAAGTTAGTTTTCTACTTCAGCTTTAAGACTTTGAATTTCTCAAAGGCTTCAGATTTGTACCGCATAAGGTACACATACCCATATCGTGAGTGATCATCGATAAAGGTAATGAAGTAGGAGAATCCACCTCTAGCGGTGACTGACATTGGTCCGCATATATCAGAGTGTATGAGTTCTAATGTCTCCACTGGATGCTGTCATTTACCTTTGAAGGGTAATTTGGTCATTTTACCAAGTAAACAAGACTCACAAGTTCCATAAGGTTCATATTTGAAGGGTCTGAAATACCCATCCTTATGTAGCTTAGTTAATCTTGTTTCATTTATATGACCTAAGCGACTGTGCCATAGAAGTGATTCATTGAGAATATTCGAGTTAACGTTGTATATATTAGAGGTTGAACATGCTTTGTTTGTTTGTAAAACATAGATACCATTATTCAAAATACCATCTCCATATTTTATTTCATTGAAATAAATAGAACATTCATCACAACTTATTAGGCATGAAAAGCCTTTATTACATAAAGAAGAAATTGAAATGATGTTCTTTACTATAGAAGGTACATAAACACAATCTTCTAAGTCTAAAACTAAACCATTCGGCAAAACTAATGAATAAGTCCCCATGCACAATGCAGCCAATTTTGCTCCATTACCCATGCGTAAGTCAACCTCCCCATGACGGAGTCTCCTACTGTTTCTCAGGCCCTGCATATTGTTACATAAGTGAGTCCCACAACCGGTGTCAAACACCCAAGTACAAGGTTCAGAGTTTTAAGAATATAGTTCAATAATCTACAACATACCTGAAGCATTGGGCTTCTTGGCCTCTTGGGCTTCCCTAGCTTCCTTGGCTTTCAAGGATTTGCAGTCTTTCTTCCAATGACCCTTCTTTCCACAAAAGAAACATTTCCCCTTTCCATTTTTCTTCTCCACCTTACCATTGGGCTTTAGGTGATCTGGAGCCTTGGCCTTGCCCTTATTTTTCTTTGGGCCTCGTGCCTTCAAGTCTGTACCTGTAAGCATGACGGAGGTTTTAAGCTCCGGTTTCAAGCCATTCTCTGCTTGCTTTATCATATTGTGTATTTCTGCTAAAGTAGCTTCTTTATCAGACAGATGAAACTACATAATAAAGTTAGAGAAGTCTTTCGGTAAGGACTGAAGAATTAGATCGTGACCTATCTCATGATCCATGATGAACCCGAGGTTGGCCAATTTTTCAATGTGGCCAATCATCTTAAGCACACGTCCATTAACAGATCCTTCCTTATACATTTTTTGGAATAAGGCACATGACACTTGAAATATCACGGTATGAACGGAAGTTGCATACAACTCCTTCAAGTGAAAGATGATGGTTTGAGCATCCATATCTTCGTGAACTTTTTGAAGTTCGTTCGACAAAGAGCCAAGCATTATGCAAAATGCTTTCTCATCATCATCGACGTGTTTCTTCCAAGCATCAAATGTATTTTGGTCAGCATCTTCGCGGGTTCAGGGGGAAATGGTCTTTCAAGAACATAGAACATATTTTCTTATCGTAAGACAATTTTAAGGTTTCTAAACCAGTCATTGTAGTTGTCCCATTGAGCTTATGCTCATCAAGGATGGAACAGAAGTGATACTCTGTTTGCCATTTGAATGTTGTTAAATATTTTAACCCACCTGTTAAGAGAGAATGTTAAAATTAGGAATATGTTTTCATTAATGTTTCATAATAACATGGGCTTTTAATATTATGAAGTTCCTCTCACTCAATTGTTTTAAAATTTTTAGGAAATCGCATCCCATTATCATCATTTCATAACTCTGACTAGGGCCGGTCGTTATAAAATACGATAATTAGGTAGGTTCCCAACCAATTTATGATATATATCACAATTCATTGATCATTGGGTTGCGCAATCAAACATGCCACAGCTTATGCTAGTCCTTGTGGACACCCAATCTTTGCCACTAAGTTATAAGACCATGCCTAAGGGTCGCTGCGTCTTATGACTCAGAAAAGTCAAACCATTGTCAATAGTATGATTTAGGGACAAATAGGTATTGGTCAGTCTGGTAAAGCCTAGTCCTGCCGAAACAGTTTAAGCCCTTTGCGTCTATACTTTACAATGGGAGTAAATTTTGACTTAAATTATTATTGAGGATTTTAGCATGTTTAACTGAATAACTTTCAAATGGATTCCTCATTGAAAATTCCCATAGGGAGGGTGGAGCGAACTCTCTTAAATACTTACCTCTTAGGCTCTTATTGCCTTGGTGACATGAATAAAACATAGATCCTCCAAATTAGTCCAACACTTTAAATATGCTTTCAGGTAAGCTTTCAGTAAATGATTATCTATATGTCTTCACAGCTTTTCCTTTTGGCTATAAAAAGGTAGTGAGTGAAGGAAGACACCAAATCATTATCTAACTCTAGTAATACCTTTGGTTAAATTAACTTTAGTTTGGAAAGTTTTATTAACGCCTTGGTCCCACCCTACTTGTATCTTTTATCATGTCTTTTATTATAAACAAGTGATTTATATTTATTAGCCTTAAAGGTAATAAATCTCTAAGTTCATCATGAGATAATTACTTAGCTAAGGGATAAGCAATACACTCTCTATTTCCTTACAAAGTCTCTTGATGCTTGCACCCTAAAATAATCATGCCAATTCTAATCATACATAGAATCATCAAGCATATGAGTTTTAATATGTTGGAATTATTTTAGGCATAAAATAACTTTGATTAATATTTAATTATGATAGTGCATTTCGTTTTATTCAAATAAATTTACTATTCACATTTTTTACAGATACGTGAACTTTAAATTTCATCTGACAATTCAAATCTTAACCAAATCATGCAAAACTTATGCCTAAAATTATTTCAGGGTGTTAGCTTTCCAACGAGCTTTTACACACCCAATTTCGAGTTCAAATAAGAGAGAACTAATCAAAACAAAAACGGTGCGCTGATACCACTGTTGGGAAGCGGCCGCGAGTGCACAGTGGAAATCAAGGAGAAATTAAATTATGATGCCGCTATCCCTTTGCCCAAGACCCATTTTTTTCATTATTCCACAAGCCTATGCATGTTACTATATATTCTAAGCATAAAAACTCATAAAACATGCAAAGAACATAAACCTAAACATGCTAACTATCATAAGAACTCTAATTAAAAAAAAAAAAAAGAAAAAGACTTACTTGAACCGAAGACTCCTCCAGTCCTCCTCCAATCTACAAGCTTTTCTCGAATTCAGCAAGCACTTCCACGTTCCAAAGAGCCACCCAAGTGTGTGGCCTCCAAAGGTGCACACACCAAAGCCAAAACTCAACGGTAAAACTACACCTTGAGTGCACGGGTATTTTGCCCATGGTGTTAGCCCAGGAAAATACCTCAAAACTTTTAACTCGAGGTTCCTCTAGTCAATTAGACTTAAGGATACTCAAAATCAGTGGCTTACTATTAAACTTTAGAGTTGCTCACTTATATATAAATCCAAGATATGAAAGGTTTGGTGAAAAAATTTGTAAGGAATTCTTTGGGTTTATATAGGTGCTCCAAGACAACAAAAGTAATTAAGAATCCAATGTGGGATAAAAGCTAATTTAATTTAGCCATCGGATCTTAATTTAGTGGTTTAATGAGATTATAAAACCCTAATAAGAGTTTGGGCCAAATTGGAATTCAAAACAAATAACAAATGAAAAAAAAATTACTATTCATGTTTTTTTTTTAAATTTATTTATTTATTCCAATTCCCAAAGTGCCCCTATATTCATTCACCAATCCCTAAGCCATTATGGAACCTCATAAATGATATGTTCAATAATTAAACACATTGAACCATTTATGAACAATTCCTACAGCAATCATTTATGCTGTTAAATTTGTATTGTGCATTGTTAACCATTGATTTCAACTTTGTTGTGGTGCTTTTGGGTTCCCCTCAAGTTGGACATGAAATGAATCGTGATAATTTAATCGAACATAAATTATCCTCCTATCAGATGGTCGTTCGATTTCAATGACCAAGGTTGACATCTAGCAACATGCCAAGGCCACCAAATGAGAAGGAAAGATATATACTCATTCTGTATGCGATTTACATAAGATACGGTCCCTCGCCTCACTGTATCCCCACCGTTTGACCTATGGTATGGAAAGTGTCTACCCATATAGTCAAAGGTATGGTGTTAATAGTGTCATGAATCGTGTTAACCCAAGAATCTCACATGATTCTTCCGCTGCGGCCACAATCTCAAGCACTGATCACACATATCAACCTGTGAACTGGAATACTACTCTTATAATAAAATATTATCCGAGAGAGTGGTGATTCTCTGTTGTATTTTTACAAACTTCATGTGTTTCAACAAATGACCCAATCATACCCTTATGACCGGATCTTTTGAACCGGGGAATGAGAATGTCAAAGTTATTTGATCCACACATAAGATTGTAAAGACCTCAAGTCTAAGGACTAGTCATACAATCGATACATGAAAGTTCTCACAGACACATGGGATAAACACTCCATGTGAAAACTTCCGACGGTTAGTTCGATGGACACGAGCAACTCATGCATCTATATGATACTCCAAGCGAATGGATCTCCGCTAGTAGCCTATGAGATCGGCTACCCCACTTAAGGGCGGATCATATCATCATGCTAGTCTCTCCTCTTTGTGAACGCCCAAATTTTTCAAAAAACCATATCTATGAACGTTTAAGAGTAATGACTCTCATAAGGCATGGAAGCCATCATCTTATTACTCCAAGGCTTTACTACAGTGTTTGATGATTTATATAAGTTATGTAAGACACGTATAATAAAGATTTCCATTTTATTAATTAATGAAAATATTACAAATACATGTACATATAGCCCATCCACAAGTTGGGTATAGGGCATATCCCTAACAAATAGTGTCTTAATATTTAATTTTTCCTTAATTTACTTTCTCACTGTTTTATTTATTCGTCTTTAGTTTAAAGTCACCATCCAATCTAACAACCAATCCATTAGATACTTGTAAAAATTTGGCTTCATAAATTAATAGCTTAGGTATTAAATCCTCATGGGATCGATACATTTATACTACTTGAACGATACGTGCGCTTGCGTTATACATGTGTGATTACGTTGGTCAAGTTGTTGGCACCGTTGTCGGGGACTTATTTATCTTTCACTATTAATTTTGAGGTTAGATACCTTTGCTTGTATCTAATTTTCTTGTACTTATTATTTCTGTTTTCTTGTGTTTCAGGTTCTCATACACTATATGAGATGAACCAGAAGCTTTGAAATTCGACCGCTTGACCTAGAAATTGAAAGAACCATCAGAAAATTGAGAAGGGAAAGACGAGAAGGCCAAGAACCAATAATCAACATGCAATCTGAACCTTTGGAGGTTGCACCATCAATATCCATTCGAGACAAAACTATTTCGGTGGTTGACGGCTTCATTTCCTATATTGTACTTCCACCCTTACCAGTAAATTTGTGTGACATCAAGACATGCATCCAGATGATACAGCAGCCAGTTCAGTTTAGAGGGAATGCAACTAAAGATCTTAATGCCCATATCAGCAACTTCCTGGAAGTTTGCGGCACTTTCAATTACAACCGAGCGGCTGAAGAAGCAATAAGACTGTGTGTTTTTCCATATTTCTTGAAAGACAGAGCTAAGGCTTGGCTACATTCACTACCAGTGGGTTTCATCACAACTTGGAACATTATTGCCATAAAATTCCTTGTAAAGTACTTTCCACCAGCCAGAATTGCAAAGTTGAGGAATGACATCACATCATTTGTGCAACATTACTCAGAATCCCTATGTAAAGCTGGGGAAAGGTACAAGAATTTGCTTAGAAAATGTCCTCACCATGAGATTACAAAGTGGCTTCAAGTCCAAACATTCTATAATGGACTTTATGGAATAATGAGAACCATAATTGATGTTGCTGCTAGAGGAGCTTTAATGGAAAAATGAGAAGATCAGGCTTGGGACTTAATTGAAGAAATGGCCAACAATAATTCCTTGTGGCCAACAGAAAGGAGCATGATACAAAGAATTGCTGGAATTTATGAAGTTGGAGCCAACACAGCACTGAATGCCAAGCTGGATCAGATATGAAAATTCATGGAAACTCTTAGCATGCAAGATAATATTGGATCCACAAGTCTACCATATGGAGGAGCACCAGAGACAAACCAACATGAAGAGACGGTGAATTATGTCAATAATTTCAACAGACATGGGAACAATCCATATTCCAACACCTACAACCCAGGGTGGATGAATCATCATAATTTCCAAAGGAGTAATAATTCATGGCAAAAGAACAATCCATCATCTGGATTCCAACAGCAAAACAAAGGCCAGGAGTATGAAAAAGAACCAGGAATAACAGAAGTGCTGGCCCAGATGAAAACGCAAGATGCAAAATACGATGCTTTAGCATATATGGTTCAAAATCAAGTAGCATTGAATCAAAGCCATTCGGCTTCTATTAAAGCACTGGAGAATCAAATGGGACAACTGGCTAATGCTCAAGGTTACAGACCCACAGGTAACCTTCCTAGCAACAAATAACCAAATCCAAGAAATTGAGGGAAAGAGCAATGTCAAGCCATTACTTTGAAAAACGTTACAGAAATCAACAAAGACGTTGGAATCAAGGCATCTACTGAAGAACTTCCAAAAGAAATAGTTCCACAGATGGAGGAAAAAGAAGCATAGGAAAAAGATCGAGAAAAATTAACTCCACTTCCACCTTTTCCACCGCGTCTAGAAAAACAAACTGGACAAGCAGTTTGCTCGATTCTTGGAGGTATTCAAAAAACTGCATATCAACATTCCACTTACAGAAGTGTTGGAAGAAATGCCCAGTTATTTCAAATTCATGAAAGATATTCTTTCACGAAAGTGGAGATTGAGAGATTACGAGACAGTATCATTGATAGAAGAATGCAGCGCCATCATTCAGAGGAAACTTCCCCCAAAGTTGAAAGATCCTGGCAGTTTCACTGTCTCATGCACCATTGGAGAACATTACATCGGTAATGCTTTGTGTGATTTAGGTGCTAGTGTTAATTTGATGCCTTTTTCGATTTATAGGAAACTGCAGATTGGAGAAGCAATGCGCAACTCAGTCTCTCTGCAACTTGCTGATACAACGCTCGCATTTCCAAGAGGTGTAGTTGAAGATGTGTTGGTCAAAGTCGACAAACTCATTCTCCCAGCAGATTTCATTATCCTTGACATGGAAGAAGACAAAGATGTACTTATCATCATAGGGAGACCATTCTTGGCTACGGGACGAACTGTTATTGATGTAAAAAAGGAGAACTAACCATGAAGGTACAGGACCAAGAAGTTACCTTCAATGTTTTCAAAGCCATGAAATTCTCGAGCGATGAAAAGGAGAAGGAATGTTTCAGAATTGATGTTGTTGATAGTATCATCCAGGATACTGATGCAATGCCACTTCCCACGGATAAACTTAAAGCTTGCATCACTAAAATGACTGACAGCGAGCTAGATACTGAAAATCTGGAATGTATCAACTATCTTGACAAACTATTTCGCTTCAAATCGACACCACAGGTGGAAAGTTTGGAACTACCAAAAAAGGATCGAATCAAGCCGTCAATTGAAGAACCACCGTAGCTAGAGCTAAAGCTACTTCCTAGCCATCTCAGGTATGTATTCTTAGGAAATTCTTCTGAATTACCTGTCATTATTTCTTAGTCGCTAACATTGGAGAAGGAAGAAAAATTACTGAGAGTGTTACGAGAACACAAGAAAGCCATTAGCTGGACTATATCAGACATTCGAGGCATTAGTCCATCATTTTGCATGCACAAGGTTCTGATAAATGAAAAGTATAAACCCACAGTAGAGCATCAATGAAGACTAAATCCAATCATGAAGGAGGTCGTGAAGAAAGAAATCATCAAATGGTTGGATGCCCACATCATCTACCCCATCTCTGACAGCACTTGGGTGAGTCCTATACAGTGTGTGCCAAAGAAAAGAGGAATTACTATAGTCAAAAATGAAAAGAACGAGTTGATTCCAACAAGAACAATGACTGGATGGAGAGTATGCATGGACTACAGGAAGCTGAACAAAGCAACAAGGAAAAATCATTTCCCGCTACCATTTATTGACCAGATGCTAGACAGACTGGCGGGACATGAGTTTTATTATTTTCTGGACGGATACTCAGGGTACAATCAGATTACCATCACCCTAGAAGATCAGGAGAAAACTACTTTTACATCTTTGTATGGTACTTTTTCTTTCCGCAGAATGCCATTTGGACTATGTAATGCTCTTGCCACATTTCAACGTTGCATGATGGCCATTTTCTCAAACATGCTGGAACAAAGTATGCAGGATTTTATGGATGATTTCTCTGTGTTTGGAGATTCTTTCGACCACTACTTGTAAAATCTAGAAAATGTGTTATAAATATGCGAAGATACCAACATGGTACTCAACTGGGAGAAATGTCACTTCATGGTGTAGGATGGCATTGTCCTGGGACATCGGATCTCAAAAAAGGTAATCGAGGTAGACAAAGTAAAGATCGAGAAAATTGAAAAATTACCTCCACCAACATCTATTAAAGGGATTCAGAGTTTTCTTGGACATGCAGGCTTTTACAGGAGATTTATCAAAGACTTCTCAAAGATTACTAAACCTTTGTGCAATCTACTGGAGAAGGATGTGCCTTTCAACTTCACCAAAGAATGCCACAAAGCTTTTGAGATCTTGAAATAAAAGCTGGTCTTTGCCCCCATCATAATAGCACCGGACTAGACCCTTCTATTTGAAGTGATGTGTGATGCTAGTGATTTTACTGTAGGAGTAGTTTTGGGACAACGCAAAGCAAAAATTTTCCACACCATTCACTACTGTAGCAGAACTCTAAATGAAGCTCAACTTAACTACACAACCACTGAAAAGGAGTTGCTCACAGTTGGGTTTGCTTTTAATAAATTCTGCTCCTATCTGTTGGGTCCCAAAGTGGTGGTCTACAGAGATCATTAAGCAATCAAATACTTGATCGCAAAGAAAGATTCCAAACCCAGATTGATCAGTTGGGTGCTTCTACTGCAATAATTTGACGTGGAGATCAGAGACAGGAAAGAGACAGAAAACTATGTGGCAGATCACTTATCAAGGCTCGAGAATGGAGAAACAGCTGGCAATGAAATGAAAATCAAAGAAAATTTTCCAGATGAACAGCTGTTTTCCATGAAACAACATGATGTCCCTTGGTATGCTGACTATGTCAATTACATAGTATCAGGAAAATGGCTGTTGGAATGGACTCATCAGCAATGAAAGAAGTTCTTCAAAGAATTCCATCACTATGTCTGGGATGAACTGTACCTGTTCAAACATCATGCTGATCAATTACTGAGATGTTTTGTTCCACATGAGGAGGTCAATAGTGTCTTGTAACATTGTCATTCATCACCATATGGCGGACACTTCAGCGGGAATAAAACTGTGCCCAAAGTCCTACAATCAGGTTTGTTCTGGCCCACTCTTTTTAAAGATGTTTATTTATTTGCTCTTGAATGTGATAGGTGTCAGATAACGGGAAATATTTTAAGGACAAATGAAGGACCTTTGTAAAATATTCTGAAAGTGGAGATATTTGATGTATGGGGGATTGATTTTATGGGACCCTTTGTTCCATCATTCGGAAGCTTGTACATACTAGTTGCAGTAGATTACGTCTCCAAATAGGTTGAAGTAGTTGTACAACCATCAAATTATTCAAAAGTATTGATAAAATTCCTTTAAAATAATATTTTCACTCGCTTCGGAACACCTCGGGCGATTATCAATGATGGTGGCACACATGTTTACAACAGATACTTCGATGTACTCATATCCAAATACGGCATTACTCATAAAGTTGCCACTGCCAACCATCCACAGTCAAATTGACAGGTTGAAGTTTCAAATAGGGAGATCAAAAGAATCTTGGAGAGAACTGTTGGATCAACAAGGAATGACTAGTCTAAAAAACTGGATGACGCATTATGGGCCTACCGAACAGCTTACAAAACACCCATTGGTATGTCCCAATATCGAATGGTGTTTGGGAAAGCGTGTCATCTGCCATTGGAGCTTGAACACAAAGTGTTCTGGGCACTGAAGAAGTTAAATCTTGATCTACAAGCAGCATGAGAAAAATGACTCCACCAACTTAAAGAATTGAAGGAATTTAACCTACAGGTTTATGAGAATGCCAAATTGTACAAAGAAAAGGCCAAGAAATGGCATGATAAAAAAAATAGTGCGCAAAAAACTAGAACCAGGGAAGTAGGTGTTGTTATATGATTCACGGTTGAAACTTTTCCCTGGAAAGCTGAAATCAAAGTGTTCAGGTCCATTTGTGATTAATCAGTTGTTACCCTATGGAGTTGTTGAGATATACAACCTTAAGTCCAACAACAATTTCATGGTAAATAGCCAGCGTGTCAAGCACTACTGGGAAGAATCATTTGAGCGACAAAAAGAAATTGTCACACTTTCAAATCTAGCCTAACGTTCGAGCAGTCTTGTCTAGCTGACGACGTTAAACTTAGCGCTAGCTGTGAGGCAACCCATGCAATTTGTGTATATATTCAGATTTGGTGTGTTTTATTTTTGTGTGTTTAATTTTTGTAGGTAAAGTCACATTTCAGGATGGAAGACGTTCTCATAAATCCTCACAAGCAATTTCCTTCTCTCCCTCAAAACTTTCTGATGAAAGTCTATAAAGCTCGCTTGGAACGGATGAGATTACTGATGATCAAAGGTATTCCTAATGACATTCGTTGGATTATTGAAGCACGAGTCTGATTGCTAGGTGAGTCCTCTGACTCTTTTATTTCATATCTGTCTGGTTTTGGAAAAAGCACCTATGCTAAAAAAAGAAGAGCTAAAAGAATGGTTGTTTGCTATAAATGTGCTCGTATGACATGTAATACTCGTTGTCGTTCTTTAGGAATGGTGTCTGATAACCGTGAAGAGAAAATTAAATTCATTATGGATGGCATGAGTAAGGAGTCTTTAGATGACATATCTAAGACTCTTGAGACGCATTCCAGTGGATATGTGCATCATGCAATTCACATGTTATATACACAATTTCGAAAAGAAAGACAACAGTTAAGTCTCGGGAATCTGACTTTAAAAGATCGTGTTTGCCAATTTATAAGAAAATTGGATGGGAATCTTGTCTCTGACGCATAGACGTCATTTAATCCGTTACTTTTTGTAAATATTATTTTCTCTTTGTATATATCTAATAATTGTGATTAGTTTTGTTATTTTCTTCTATTTTCTCCGACAGGATCCAGACTTTTTGACTATCACAATATATTTTACTCTTTAGCTAATAATTGTCATTTGGTAGGTACTAGTGCTATTATTACTCACCCTTTTTTCGGGTGTTATAAATTCAACTCATCATTACACTCTTGAAGGCATCCAGATTTAAGAAATAAATACAATAAAAATGGAAGCCACTTAAAGAAGACGAGTTGTAAACATCTGTATGTTTTGCGGTACTAGTGTTGGTTCCAAACCAGAGTTTGTTGAGGCAGCAAATGAATTGGGTCGAGTCATTGCTGAAAGAAATATGCACTTAGTATATAACAGTGGTAATCTTGGACTAATGGGGATCGTTTCAAAAGCTGTACAGGAATGAGGTACTCAAGTTCTAGGAATCATCCCAAAACCCTTGGCGGAGGCAAATCTTATAGGACCATCAAACGGAGAGGAACTTATCGTGCCAGGTATGTCCGAGAGACTGGTAGAAATGATTAACCGTGCTGATGCTTTTATTGCTTTGCCAGGTGGCTAGGGCACGATGAAGGAAATTTTTACAATATTATCTTGGGCGAACTTAAACATACACCAGAAACCAATTGGACTTTTTAACGCTAATGGATTTTATGATTTTCTTTGTGTGTTTCTGTTAGTGTCCTAGACATGCCACGGGATCTCTAAGCGTGATTATTGTGTGAATATTACAAGATAAGTTGCGGAAATTACTTACATTGCTCGGAAGAGAAGTTCAAAATTTCTCCTCGGATGTAGAAGCTCCAAGCTTTTTTTGTTCTTCCAAACACATGGGTGAGTTTCCCTATCACCTTCAAGAGACTCCCAAGTGCTAGCTTGTTTGAAATTTTTGCAACAAAAATTTCCATGGGTAAGAGAGGCTCACGGTTTTGTGTAAGAAAAGAGAGAAGATGAATAGTTCCCAACCTTCCAAAAGTTGTGTTCACTTGTTTCAAAAACATGTTTTTTTGTGTTAAAGTTGCCTTTTAAATTGCCAACTACTTCCATCACCAATAGTGACTATTGATGTAAGCAATTGGTCCCACCCATTTAATTCCAAATCTAGTTGGCTTACACAACACACTTTGGGCCCGGTTCGTTAAATCCAACTAAACGAATTACTGTCGCGACATAATTAAATCTAATTTATTTAAATAATAATGCCTCGCAAAATAATTACGAAAGTCGCTTACAAATTAATTCCAAAATTAATTCGTTTGCTTGAATTAAAATCCAATTTTATTTCCGTATTGAAATCCAATTTCAATTAATATATCCGATATATTATTTTAGCCCAATTAAATAAAATTAAATAGAAAAATCCAATTTAAGTATTAAATTTATTTTCCCGATTAATTCCAAAATTAATCGCGTTCTCTCTTCTACACGAATTAATCCCAGATTAATTCTTAACGCAATTAATCCCAGATTAATTCTCCCTTGATAATTAATCCCAGATTAATTATTACCGTAATTAATCCCAGATTAATTTTCTCTCTAATAATTAATCACAGATTAATTATGTCAAGTCAAATGTCATCGGTGAATCTTTGGGAAGCGACCCAAGAGATTCCTGGATATGTTGGCAGTAAATATGGTCATCGGACTATCTGAACACGTGCGTACCCGGTACCACATTCTTACCAATTTACAAGACATGGTTTGCTTCTAGCAAAGCACTGTGCCTACCCAATTCTCAAGAAATATATTCAATATGGAATATATATAATCGGTATCAGGCGTAGTATACAATGTATTGCGTAATACGATCCAATATCGGATGTCACATGCTAAGCCCGAGGCTGGAATTGTGTCTGCCCCGTACGAAGCATATATCAGATCACTAGCAACTAGTCTCTGTAATCGGATAATCATGACATAGTCATACTATCCCGATAGCTGCAGCATTTAAGAATACTAGTTATGTATCCCTGCGTGATCATCATATCCATATGACTGAAGTGATCCTTCCATCTTGACATCACACCCAATACACTACGATTCTCAATATACCCAGAAGAGGCGTACACAGAACCTGTTAAAGCTCCGGACGACCAAAACCAAAGTATACTTATTGTCGCAAGTATTAGCGATGCAAGTCTTAGGTTAAGACCACATATACTTACCTGATTTGGATTCCCATAGACACATAGTTATACTACCAATGGGACTCGGAGGGGTCTATCCAGAGCGAAGCTGTTCCCAGTCCAACGGCTAACAGAACCTCCTATCACACTTGCATAAGTATCTAATACTTAAATATATGAGAACTATCGTTAAGCTTCCATAACACGCACAAGTGTAAAACTAGCTTATTATGCATTATCGATGTCCAGTCTCGATAATACTACGACTAGGGATATTTAATGATTAAACTTTTCATGGATTAATACTATCTCATATCTTATTAATCTGGTACTAATCATATGGATTTTTATCATTTATATATCCAAGTAATCCAATTACAAAATGATAAAAGAGCAATTTCCTTTGTCACATAGTTAATTTGTACAAAGAACACCATGTCTTTTACAAATAGTGATGTTATGGCTCATAATTATCCAACAGTTTCTTGATGATACCCAGAGAAATGGATTCATGTCAAAACCTGTAAAATAAATCCTCTTCACAGCCAGAACTGTCATGATCTAATTGACCAACTTTTAACATTTGAACCCCAAATTGACCTTATCCTTTCCAAGATAATCTTGTCCGATAATGATCGTGGTAAAAAGCGTCAGATAAACCTGGATCTTAACCTTTAATTTTCATTTTAGATATAGAATTTCAACTAACCAAGTATTGTTTTCTAAACTTTTCTCTTACTTTTTAGACATTGGAGACAATATCTCATTTAGGTTTGGAGGAGGGGAATATTTGATTAGTATCTTGTTTTTATTGTGTTATTTTTATTAGATTTTTAGTCAAAAATTTTCAAAAAATTCAAAAAAAATTAATTAATTTTACAATAAAATTAAAAAATATTTTGTGTTTTTAACTTGATTAATCTGGTGAAATTGGTAAGAGATATCTATGTAAGGAATTTCCACTCCTGAGACGTATCTCAATCTATTTCGTAACAAGTTAATTTTTGTTTATTTCCTTTTAAATTATTTAATTTGTGAATTCTCCATAAAACTGACTAAAATGAATCTTCATATGCTCATTTGACAGGTATTATCAACATACATGGTAACATACGGACATGAGTTGTAATTGAAAAGTTTGTAATATTCAGTGGTCTAGTTTAATTAGAGGAAACATCTAAAAAATGATGGAATAAAAAAAATTATATATAAATAAACATCTGAGATCCGAGTAATTAAGTCTGTATGGGTGTTTTAACACCTAGTGCCCTAAAACCAACTGGTTTGGGAGTCAGTGGCCCAAAGCTCGCTACATGGATCAAAGATGTTATAAAAATAAAAAGAGATATCTGAAATCCGGGTAATTAAGTCTGTAGGGGTGTCTTAACACCTAGTTTCCTAAAGCCAACTAGTTTGGGAGTTAGTGGCTCAAAGATCGCTCCATGAATTGAAAATGTTGCTTTATTTTACTTTACGCAATAAAAAAAAATTGGAAAAATCATAAAAATATTCCATTGCTAAAAAAAAATGTGAAGTCTAATATAACTTTAGGACAAAAATATTACTCTCTTTTCAACTACAGTTATGAATATTGTGGGTAAAATAAGTTGATTAATACTTTGTTAGCCGTTTATATGAAGAGTGGTAAAAATAATCGGAGAATTTACTTATTTGGTAATTAAGAAATAAAGAAAACAACTACTAACTTGGATAAGATGTTTCACTTGTTTAGTCACTAATTTGTTTATTCTCTTTTCTCTTGTCTTTTTGCTTTTAATTGCATTAGTTTTATATTGACGTTTGTGGGTATCATTGCTGTAAGCCCTCACAAGACTAAAACTCGTCCACTAGGGACACCTAGGGGTTTAAAGGCTTGTTGCATACGATAAATGCAGTTGTGATCCCTACGAAAGTGGCTTAGTTTAATTTTATTTTAAAGATGTTTTTGTTATTTTATTTTGTTGTTTTGCTCGAGGACTAGCAAAATGTTAGGTTTGGGGGTATGATGAGTGGTAAATAGATCATTATTTCCCACTCCATTGACTTAATATTTTGCATAGTTTCTTGAGTTTTGTGAATATTTTGATATGTTTTGTGTTATTTTGTAGATAAATAAAATAACAGGACGCTCTCTAGGCAATTCGGGGCAAAAACAGTGGAAAACGGGCAAAAAGGGTAAAAATATAAATTTCTTGCTAAAATGCGATGTTTGCTAAAATATGACGTTTGCTAAAATGCGACGTCTGCTAACATGTGCCGAATCTGCTAACGTGCGCCGGACACGTGTCACAATCAGAGAAGTTTTGCTAAAATATGCACTTGCTAACGTGCGCCTGCCACGTATCAACATCTGCTAACGTGCGCCGGACACGTGTCACCATCACATGATGCCGATAATCTTCATCAACACGTGTCAATGATGACGTCAGCGTCGCGACGCGCAACAACTTTTCGCGTCACGACGACGACATAATTATTGAGCTGCCGACACTGACCCAGCCACGTGTCCTCATCTCCTAAAGTTCCATGCCACGCGTCCACCATCAACCGCGCGTCGCGACGCATGAGACCAGATTTTCCCTATAAATAGAGGTCGAATTTCATTTGTAAACTCTTCTAAGGAATTCCTTAAGAGTACTAAGAAGATTGTATCTTGTTTGTTTATTTACAGCTTTCAGTATTTAATTTTCGCATTAGCACTTTCTTTTATTTACTTTTCAGTTTTTACTTTTTGTATTTAATTTCATTTACTTTACGCAATAATACTTTCCTTTCTTTACTTTTCAGTAATTAGGAGGTAACTCCCCCTGCTGGGGGTGAAAGGTAAAGCTTTTATTACTAATATTTAGATTAATCTCCCTTAATTATAATATATAAACTATTTAATACCTGACTTAATGAGGATACCGCCTTTATGGTCGGTTGGACTTAATAAAATTGGTTTTAACCTGACTAAACTGGATACCGCCTGTATGGTCGGTTGGAATTAATTATAAATTTGACTTTATCAGGATACCGCTTATATGTTCGGTTGGTAATATCACGCAAAGTTAATATATTATAATAAGGTAGATATCTAAAATAGAAGTAATAAAAGTGGATCCTCTAACCCCCAGCATTTTCTTTTATTGTACTTTTCCCTTTTTAATTTCCAGCATTTACTTTATTTAATTTTCAACATTTACTTTCCAGCATTTACTTTATATCATTTACTGTATTTAAGCTTTTACTAGTCTTAATTATGTGTAGTAACTAAACCCGTTATCTAGGGTTGTGATGAATTCCAATATCACTGGTTTATAAGGGGTTATTTTATAGTTTGGATAATATAAAGGTGTAGGGGTTTTAGGGGCTAAATCCGGTAACGCAGCGGAAACACGAGAAAATCAAATTTTTCGATTTCAAAACTTTTTCTCGGATTAATTAAATAAACATATTTATTTAATTACCCAATAATAAAATTATGAAATAAAATTCAATAAATCAAATTTATGTGAATTTACCAAATTGCCCTTACACTTGGCATTTTGTTCATTTTAGTAAGAAATAGTTCAAATCAATTTTGGATGATTCTAAATCATTTCTAAGATGAACTTAACATGTCCTAAATGTCAAAACACCAAAAGCAACACAAAACCCAAAAATCAAGCCCTTGGCCGAGAGCACCATTAGGGTCCAAATTGTGCATTTTGCACTTCCGTACTTCAAAAGACATCAAGGCAAAATCCAATCAACCCAATATTTTACATGCATCATATACACATCCAAATACACAATATAAATGAAAATCCTCAATTTTGGAAGTGGTCTTAAACCATAATTTTTCAATTTCTTCAAATTAGACAAATTAGACCAAATTGGTTAAATCAATTACTTTAATCATGTTTCTTCCATCCAATTAAAGTCTCAACACAATGAAATAACTATAGATCAAATCTAGGTCATTTAAGAGTGGGTCAATAACTCTAGATTTGCAACAAAGTTTCTAAAACCATAAAAGAATGCTTATTACTACACTAGTAATAAACTTCCAAGTTCATACATGCTCAACACTTTCAACAAACTTCCATTAAACAAAAACACAAAGAATAAAGAAAAGAATGACATGAGAACATCACAAGATGTAGTCTAGAACATAAGGAACATTTTCCTTTCTAATAGTAGGTTGAAGAAACTTACTAAAAACTAAGCTTTCTTTGATTTTCTCTTTGTCTTTCTTCTTCTTCCTCAGGCTTCTTTTGATTTTCTTTTAATGGATTTTTAAGTAAAGTGTATTAGGTTCTTTCACCAAATGAAATTAAAATAATATATGCTTGCCAAAATTTTGCCTTGGCCGAAAATTACAACAAGCATATACAAAACAATTAATTTCAATTTCATTTGGTTTTCATTTAATCAACTTGTTAAAATATCTAATAAACACTTTAAAGATATTTATAATAAGTCAATAAAGGCAACTTACCCATTTAAACAAATATCTAAATCTTAAGATATTTATATTTTAATTAATTTAATCATTTAACAATTAAATAATTAATTAATTAATTAAATACAAATATATTAAATATATGTATTATATTTACATTAAATATTAAATACATATATACATTTATGATAATAGTCAAATATCTCAATTTG
This sequence comes from Zanthoxylum bungeanum, assembly GCA_019454045.1. Lineage (NCBI taxonomy): Eukaryota > Viridiplantae > Streptophyta > Magnoliopsida > Sapindales > Rutaceae > Zanthoxylum > Zanthoxylum bungeanum. The sequence goes on from SKCR01004426.1 coordinate 159,766, forward strand.
ACTATTAATTAATGTGTATTTAAATTAATCAAGTATTAAATATAAATACACAATAATTAAGGAAATGACTATTGGGTCCTTAAACATGTATTTTTGCGTTTAACCTTTAAAAGACTTTATAAATAATCAACATTATTTATAAATGTTGCTCTAGTGCTCTATGAGTATATTTCATTGTTGAGACTCTCTACATTCAGGCATATCCGTCACGAAATCCAATTTCGTGTCCATAATTTATCCACCCATAAATTATGACGATCACGGATAAACTCACTGAATCATACAGGTCGAGGTCATGGAAAATGTATAATTCCTCCGTCACAGGTATCCGGATATATCTCATAGATATAGATGTAAACGTCAAATCTCTATGGGGATTATCCAGTCGACTATTCTATTAGCAATCTCAAAAAGAATATTTAGAACTAACTTCTAAATTGTACCACGGGCCCATGGATTTTATCTGATTGCTAATCATATGGACTACCTATGCTCTGATACACAGAACTGACGGATCCTATCTTGATACACACATGACACCCTGAGGATCTATCTACACCCAACGAACAGGCAAGGGTCTGATCTAAATAGATTGGTGACGCGACTGTCATCTAAGTGTAGAAGATGTCTCATGTGCCCACAGTGGCATCTCAAGTCTAAGAATCACAAGTGCCACTCAACCCGACAAGATTCCTATTGACGTTGGTGTACCATCCATTAAGAATATTCGGTGAGTTGTTCAGTGTTTATCCGCTATAAACACCTACACGTCTATACTAGTCTCCAAGACTTATGGTTCTTTGAGAAACCATTGGAATCATATATTCCAGTATACGACATGTAACGGTCTCAATGGGTTTACAATACTGACCAAGTAGTGTAAACCTTGACCAGGAACTATCTGAGAATGACAACGTCATGATACAACTAAATGTCAGTTGCGACGCTTTCTGCAACTGTACCATGACTAGTCATTCTAAGGTCATTACGTATTTACCATATTAAAAGATACATTATATTATAGACATTGCATATATTATTCAAAATAATAATGTTTTACAGAAGTATTCATAAAGAAATACAACCAGGAATTGGCGCTGTGAGCACCAACCCCAACAAAAACTCTCACTTGCTCTAGTTCCAATAACGATTGTATCTAACACCCATCGACTACACGTGTTTATCAAACAACTTCGGAGGTATGGCCTTCGTCAGCGGGTCTGCTACATTATCTTCACTCGGTACCTTGCACACGATAATATCCCCTCGCGACACAATCTTTCGAATGATGTGGTACTTGCATTCCACATGCTTCGACTTCTGATGCGCCCTCGGTTCCTTTGCTTGCGCAATGGCTCCAGTATTATCACAGTATAACGGAATCACATTCTCGATACTTGGGACAACTCCCAATTCTGTGATAAAGTTTTTATCCACACAGCCTCTTTTGCAGCTTCAGAAGCTGCAATGTATTCCGCCTCAGGGGTGGAATCTGATGTCGAACCCTGTTTAGAACTCTTCCAACAAACTGCACCTCCGTTAAGGGTAAATACGAATCCAGATGTAGACTTTCTATCATCAGGATCCAATTGAAAATCGAAATCCGTATACCCGTTAACATGGTAAAGACGTGTATCTTTTAATATGGTAAAGATGTAATGACCTTAGAATGACTAGTCATGGTACAGTTGCAAAAAGCGTCACAACTGACATTGAGTTGTATCATGACGTTGTCATTCTCAGATAGTTCCTGGTCAAGGTTTACACTACTTGGTCAGTATAGTAAACCCATTGAGACCGGAATATATGATTCCAATGGTTTCTCAACGAACTATAAGTCTTGGAGACTAGTATAGACGTGTAGGTGTTTATAGCGGATAAACACTAAACGACTCACCGAATATTCTTAATGGATTATACACCAACGTCAATAAGAATCTTGTCGGGTTGAGTAGCACTTGTGATTCTTAGACTTCAGATGCCACTGTGGGCACATGAGACATCTTCTACACTTAGATGACAGTCACGACACTGATCTATTTAGATCAGACCTTTGCATGTTCGTTGGGTGTAGATAGATCCTCAGGGTGTCATATGTGTATCAAGATATGATCCGTCAGTTCTGTGTATCAGAGCATATGTAGTCCATATGATTAGCAATCAGATAAAATCCATGGGCCCGTGGTATAATTTAGAAGTTAGTTCTAAATGTTCTTTTTGAGATTGTTAATAGAATAGTCGACTGGATAATCCCCATAGAGATTCGACATTTACATCTATATCTCTGGGATATATCCGGATACCTGTGACGGAGGAATTATACATTTGCCATCACCTCGACCTGTATGATTTATTGAGAAACCAACTGTCTATACTAGTCTCCAATGTTAGAGTTTTTAAAGGTCCCAAGATCAAAACTCAAGCATGAATCATAAGTGAATACAATGACGGAAGTGCGGAATACTTACATCGAGCGGTTGAGCGATGATTTGGGCAACAAAAATTCGAATTCTGCTCACTTTGTCAAGGCAGTGGGCTGCTATGAATAGTGAATTGTGTCCCTTGTCTTCATGATTTGAAGCTCCAAGCTTCATCGTTTGAATCCCGGCTCATGGGTGGACTTCCCTATCACCTTCGCATTGATCCCGGAGTGTGCTAGCACTCTTGTTTTGCCACAAAACGCACTTGCTTCCCTCCATTTTCCTTTGTTAAATTCGGCAGTTCACTGCCTGTTTTGAAACCAGAAAATGCGTGAGAGAGGAAGGAGAAATGGTGAGAGAGAGAAAGTAAAAAGTGTGTTGGAAATATTGTATATCTTTGCTTATATATTTTCTCCAAATAATAAAGCATATACACTTCTTTTGTCTTTCAAAAAGTCAAAGGAAGATATAAAACAATATATGTCTTTCAACTTTCAAAAAGTTGATTTCCAACCACTCACATCAAGTCATTTCAATCAATCAATCTAATCAATTGTCACATCACTCAAAGTGACATGATTTGACGCTTGATGTGACGCTAGATGCGACTAGCGATTTGACGCTTGATTTGACAAGCTGCGCTCGAATTCGAAATGCGAATACGCTCGTAAATATTCTCGGGCTCGGTTTCGCTAATTCTAAATTAACAAATTGACTTTATCTCCTTGAGAATAGTCTTTAATTCTCCAAGAATTATTTATTGCAATTTTAAAAGTACTTCCAAGATCTAATCTTTGAATATCCTTCAATTTCAATATCATACTTTAAGAATCTAATCCTAGTTCTGATAAAGAAATTAAGGAGTCTATATGACAAGTATTATAGATTAAGCACTAAAGTTATCATTACATGAATATTCCAAATATCATGTTCCACTTATTTGCTTAATTCCGGACTTAGGCATAATATTATTTTATCAAATAAAATAACTAATTAGTTTCCAGGACCATCCTGAAAATTATTCCCGATTTGAAAATTAAAGTCGTTTAAATACATTTTCACCCAGGATTATATCTTAAACACTAATCTTTCATATCTATCTTGATTCTGATAGTCCAACTATTTAATCAACGATTTGTGGTACTATTTATTATAATGATTATAATAGTCCAACTATATAATCAAATATAATCTAAATTAATTAACCTCAATTACATTGATTACTATAATCCAATTATAAAATCAACTGTAAACTGAAATTAATTAATTCAAATATATTGATTAATATAATCCATTTATATATAATCAACTATAATACAGTCCAACTGTTAAATAAAACAACAATTTAAATATTAGTCCAACTAATATTTAATCTAATGACGAAATAATTTAAATGAGCGCGTATGGCGAGTAATTGAACGAGTATTGCAAATTCAATCTTGCCTCCCACTATTTTTCGGCGAGCCTCTAACCCTCTGTCGAGTACTCGGGAAACCGTGTTTCCTAGTGGGCTAGGATCCCGTTAAATATCAAACAATCTTGAATTTGGCCAACAAATTGTATGATAATTAACTAGGTAGATCTCTAAGATCGATTGGATCCAATCCAATTCCTAGATCCGGTAGGGGGACATCCAAGTCCGAAACATATATCTTATATATGCCAATACATCCAATGTATTACCTAACCTTTTTCCTCTGAATCAACTAGGCCTTGGCTTTGGCACAACAAACCTAATGATCCCAGTCAAGCGCGACCCATTGACCATGGAAGCTTCGTAATCAATGTCGATGGACAAGAAGTGGTCTTGACTTTGGCCAACAAACCACAACTTGGACATGACACCAATATGGAACAAAGCCTCGTGATTCAAACACATCTTCGACGGACAAGGGCTTGACTTTGGCCAACAACCCATGCCAATCTAGGATCTTGAGCAAGAATCACTCAATGGAAGGAAAAACGCATGATATTTGATGAGGGTTTTTCGTGTGCAATTGGCAACCAATTTATTATCTTTGTTAAGGTCTCATCATCATACACCCTTAAACATGCATTCTAAACACATAATAAAGCGCATATGATAAACTAATAATGATATGCGGATGGATATTTTACACATTGATCCTAGATCAAATCTCTCATTTTCTCTCTCCCGCTAGCACAAATATTTCTTCTACCCGTTACACTACACTTCTAAAGAAACCTCATTTACATTGAGGGGAATAGGTGAGAAGAGAATACAAAGAATAGGAGGTGATAAGGCTGGACACGCAGGTCCAATTAATAAATCAAATTTATTACAACAATTTCTAAAATTGCCCCACCCATCTAATATCCATCTGATATACAGTATTCATGCATCACAACCATGTATTCACTCAAGAGCATGCTATCAATCAATCTAATCAAATTAATTAATCTGATAATTATGTGATCATCCAATGTTCAAACAACGATTTGATTTTGCTCGAGTCAAACTCGTTTTTGCGAATAAGTACTTAAAGTACAAATTCTAGAATTAAATTAAACAATATAATTAAATCCAATTTAATATGTATTTAATTCTAATTCACTATTTAATTCCAAATTAAATATCACACTTTATTAATAAACCTTTTACGAATTAAATTCCAAATTTAATTGTTACGGGTCTCAAAGCCATTAACGTCCAACGTCAACTTAATTAAAGTCCAATGGGCTTTTAATAATTTCTTTCTTAAGGCGTGGACTTTTGGTCAACTCGGGTCAAACCCGCAACCAAAGTCCAATCTGGGATTTACCCCATAAGCCTTTAAATTAATTTTGGCCCATTAGGCCCAATTAAATTACAAGGTCCATTATGTTGCATTTGGCTTTATGGATGCGGTTTTGGGACCAATTGGATCCAATCCAATTTGCCTTAACCCAACTTTGTACAACAAAGCCCAATAAGCCCAATAACACAATTCAAGCTCAATTTCCAAAATTAGCCCAATTAATTAAATTACACAAATCCAATTTCGCAATTTAATTACCTAAAGTGTATATCATGATTAATCACCCAAATTAACATTTCTAAAACATCATTATACAATAAATCATGCTCATTATCATCATCATATGTCCAACATATTTTGATTAAAATCAAACCCATTACATGCTCTTTAAGTCTCGGCCAAGGAGAGAATTTTATATCCGATTTGGTTTCAATCCATTAATCCCACAATCGACATAAAATCACATCCTAATTGATTCTAACTCATCCAATGATTAAAAATCAAAATTACCAAGATTTAGGGCATACTCCTATTCGGCCAACACATCAAAATTGGGGAAATTTGTTCCAAACAATATTTAATCAAATTGATCCAACCAATCATCAATTAAACATGTATTAAGCATACTTAATCATCCAATTTCATAATTGCATGCTCAAATCAATTTTACCCATTTTCAAGTTTCATGACATACTTGGCAATTTGGTGATTTTACGTCCGAATCGAATTCAATCCAATTGATTCCGCAATCGACATCAAATCATATTCCCGAATGATTTCCAACACATCCAATTGTCAAAAATCAAAAATCCCAAGACATTAAATCATGTCAACTTCGGCCAAGGAGGAAATTTGGGGGAAAAATGATCCAATCAAATTTCTTTGAAATTGACCCAATCAATCTTCAATTCAAACACAATTAAGCATACAAATCCATCCAATTTAATTTATCATGCTCAAAATCAAGTTTGCCCAAATTTTAGCCCTAACTTTTTCATGCTTTTAACCTAAGCTCTTGATGCCATTGTTAGAGTTTTTAAAGGTCCCAAGATCAAAACTCAAGAATGAATCATAACTGAATACAACGACGGAAGTGCAGAATACTTACATCGAGCGGTTGAGCGACGATTTGGGCAACAAAAATTCGAATTCTGCTCACTTTGTCAAGGCAGTGGGCTGCTGTGAATAGTGAATTTCGTCCCTTGTCTTCATGATTTGAAGCTCCAAGCTTCATCGTTTGAATCCCGGCCCTGTCTGGGTGACTTCCCTATCACCTTCGCATTGATCCCGGAGTGTGCTAGCACTCTTGTTTTGCCACAAAACGCACTTGCTTCTTCCCTCCATTTTCCTTTTTAAATTCGGCAGTTCACTGCCTGTTTTGAAACCAGAAATGCGTGAGAGAGGAAGGAGAAATGGTGAGAGAGAGAAAGTAAAAAGGTGTGTTGGAAATATTGTATATCTTTGCTTATATATTTTCTCCAATAATAAAGCATATACACTTCTTTTGTCTTTCAAAAGTCAAAGGAAGATATAAAACAATATATGTCTTTCAACTTTCAAAAGTTGATTTCCACCACTCACATCAAGTCATTTCAATCAATCAATCTAATCAATTGTCACATCACTCAAAGTGACATGATTTGACGCTTGATGTGACGCTAGATGCGACTAGCGATTTGACGCTTGATTTGACGAGCCGCGCTCGAATTCGAAATGCGAATGCACTCGTAAATATTCTCGGGCTCGGTTTCGCTAATTCCAAATTAATGAATTTTCCGTCGCGTCATAATTAAATGATTACGCCTAGCGAAATCACTATTCACGTCGCTAACGAATTAATTCTAAATTAATTCGCTCGCCCGAATTAAAATCTAATTTTAATTCCGCGTCGAAATCCAATTTCATTTAATATATCAAATATATTAATTATTCGATTAATTCCAAATTAATCATTCTCTCTCTTTAAATTGATATTTTATCCCAGATAAAATATCTCTGTAATTAATCCCAGATTAATTTCCTCTCTCATCATATTAATCCCAGATTAATATAAGTGCGAGTCATACGTCATCGGTGAATCTTTGGGAAGCGACCCATGAGATCCCCGGATATGTTGGTAGTAAATACGGTCGTCGGAGTATCCGAATCACGTACGTACCAAGTACTACGTTCTACTACCCGATTTACGAGACACGATCGGCTTCTAGCAAAGCACGAAGTCTACCCAATTCTCCGGTCATATCCATCTAAGAATATTTAAGATCTGTATCAAGTGTAATATACCAAGTATTGTGTATATCGGCGGCCCGTATCGGATAGTCACGTGCTAGGGCTGGGGCTGGATAAGTGTCTGCCCCGTCCGAAGCACATGTCGAATGTATGGTAACTAGTCTCTATAATCGGATATGCATGACCTAGTCATAATATCCCGATGGTTGCGCAACACTTAAGAGCACTAATACCGTATCCTGCGTGACATCATCTCCACTATGACTGAAGTGATACTTCCGTCTTGACATCACACCCAATACTCTACTCTACGATTCTCAATATACCCAGCAGTTGGCGTACATAGAACCGGTTAGAGTCCTAGACGACCTCAACTAAAGTATATTGATTGTCGTAAGCATTAGCGGTGCAAGTCTCAGGTTAAGACCAAATACACCTACCCTGATGTTGGACTCCCATAGACACATAGTCATAATACCAATGGGATTCCGAGGGGTCTATCCAGAACGAAGCTGTTTCCCGTACCATCGGTGAAACACAACCTCCTATCGCACTTGCATAAGTATCCAATACTTAAATATATGAGAACTATGCTGTTGTGCCCTCACAACGCGCACAAGTGCAATACTAGCCTATTCCGCATTATCGATGTCCTGTCTCGATAATACTCCGGCTAGGGATATTTAATGATTAATCCTTCGTGGACTGATACTGTCTCATATCATTCTCCGTCCAGGAATAAATCATAGGGACCTCTAATCATTTATACATCTAAGGTGATCTAATCACAAATGATAAGAGTGCAATCTCCTTTGTCACATAGTTAATTTGTGCAACAACACCGTGATCTGTACAAATAGTGACGCTATGGGTCATTATATCCAACAATCTCCCACTTGGCACATAGCCAGTCACTCGAGTGTCTAACACCCGAACTATGTACGGTTTGCTCAAATTGCTGAGAAAGGTTTTTCGTCAGCGGATTTCCATGATTATCGTCTGACGCGATTTATACGATCACCACATCGCCACGATGTATGATCCGAACGAATCAGATGAATAGAAGTATATATCTGGATCGTCGATGAGACCTTTAATTCCTTAGCCTGTGCTGACGCCTAGCTCAGCCGCTAACAGAACTATATCTAATCTAATTAGATTTATTATCGATCCAAATGGCTTCTATTGCTGCCTCAGCTGCAGCAATAATCCCCATTTATTGTTTATCCGGCAACAGTATCTTGCTTGGAAGATTTCGAGCTCACTGTACCGTTATACTATTGTATAGTACCTTTGTTACGACTCATAGTCGTTATCATACTCCTTTATGATTACATCAAAACGATAATTCCAAGAATCTATGCTTGCTTCAATCCAAACATGGATCGAATAACCTGCAAACCTTGTTTGCTTGTTATGGTACGACAAAACCGACAGGATGTTATAAACATCCTCCGAAAGGTTTCCTTTTCAGGAAAGCGATTTTCCGTTAAGCTGTCATATTTCATAAATGAAATACACAGCTTTAGCAAGCATTATCCAAATGGATTTACAATGGCAACATGTAAAAGGTTTCGTCGGAATCAACACAATGTTGATAACTCTACCTTTCTTTACAAGCCTAGCTTAGTACGTTGGTATGTCCTTCCATGTATGTCGTCCTTGAAGACTTATAAGTACCAATAGGCACAATGTCTTATGGTACATCAACTAGTATCCAAACTTGTTGATATACATGGAATCCATTTCGGACTCATGACACTTTTTCATAATAGGGAGTCGATACCTTGTATCACTACCTCATACGTAATCAGTTGGTATACCTTAAAAGATAACATCTTTATGAGGTGAGATCAGAAACCCATACCCTAGTTGTTTTCTGACTCTCTCCGATCTACGTGGTTCTTGTGTACTCGAAGATTAATGGAATAGTTTCATCCTTGATGAACTATTTATGTTCCATTAGGAATAGGTGCCTTGAATAGTATTACTCCGATTTTCATCGAGTTTTACTATCCTCCCACTTACCACTGCATGTCTGTATTCCTCTCAGGAAAACTGCATGGTGATCAACAATCTAATTGTTCTCATGTGAGATTTATAAGTACTATACTTATGGTTTCATTTAGGATAACCAATTTGGCACTTATCCAATTTAGGTTTTGTTGAGTTTCAATCAAGTCCCAAGATCATAAATCATGCATAAAAACGAGTTGAATACATATCAAAGGAGGTGCGGAATAACTCACATTGAATGGTTTTGGATGCTACGAAGATGGACCAAATTCGCACTTCATGTTTGCCTCCATCAACCTCGGTTTTGGGCCTTCTTGAACTGCAGTGGACTGCACGGTGGGGATGTTTTGATGCTCCAAAATCGGCCATGCAAGACTCCATTGAAGCTCCAAGCTTCAAGCTTTCCAAGCTCACAAATTCGTTTCCCTATCACCATAATATAACCCATTTGTGTGCTAGCACTCTTGTTTTGCAACAAAACACTCTCACTTGCTTCTCTTTCAATTCGGCAGTGACCAAAAAAAGGAAGAAGAAGATGAAATGGCTCTAAGCCGTGAATGAGAGGGAGAAAGAAAAAAGAGAGGAAAAACGTGAATGGAGAGAGAGAGAAAAGGTAAATGGTTTTTACTTATATATTTATTTTATTTTCCAAAATAAATCAAATACAAAAAGCATTTACATTTACCAAGTACAAAAGTCAAAAACAAAAAGCCTATTAATGCTTTTCCAACAACCATTTACTATTCACATCAAGTCACTTTAATAAAGTGACAACATGTCATGTCACATCACTCAAAATGATAAGTGATTTGACGATTGATGCGACTAGCGATATGACGCACGATTTGACTTGCATGTCGTACTCGAATTCGAAATGCGAATGCGCTCGCAAATAATCCCGGGCTCGGGTTCGCTAATTCCAAATTAACGAAATTTCCGTTGCGTCGTAATTAAATGATTACGCCTAGCGAAATCACTATTTACGTCGCTAACGAATTAATTCTAAATTAATTCGTTCGCCCGAATTAATATCTAATTTTAATTCCGCGTCGAAATCCAATTTCTTATAATATATCGAATATATTATTTTATCGATTAATTCCAAATTAATCATTCTCTCTCTTTAATTAATATTTTATCCCAGATAAAATATCTCCGCAATTAATCCCAGATTAATTTTCTCTCTCTTCTAATTAATCCCAGATTAATTAAAGTGCGAGTTATACATCATCGGTGAATCTTCAGGAAGCGACCCATGAGATCTCCGGATATGTTGGCAGTAAATACGGTCGTCGGATTATCCGAACACGTAAGCACCTCGTACTACGTTTATACCGATTTACAAGACAAGGTTGGCTTCTAGCAAAGCGTCATGCCTACCCAATTCTCCAGAAATATTCTTACAGGAATATATAGATCTGTATCAAGCGTAGTATACCGTAGTATTGTGTATATCGGCCCAGTATCAGATAGTCACGTGTCAGGCCTGGGGCTGGATTTGTGTCTGCCCCGTACGAAGCACATGTCGGATGTCTGGTAACTAGTCTCTATAATCGGATATACATGACCTTGTCATAATATCCCGATGGCCGCACAGCACTTAAGAGCACTAATACCGTATCCTGCGTGACATCATCTCCAATATGACTGAAGTGATACTTCCGTCTTGACATCACACCCAATACACTACGACTCTCTGATAAACCCAGAAGTGGTGTACGCAGAAACGGGGTTAAAGCCCTGTACCACCAAGACCAAAGTCTACCGATTATCGCAAGTATTAGCGATGTAAGTCTCAGGTTAAGACTATACACACCTACCTTGATTTCGGCCTCCCATAGACACATAGTCATAATACCAATGGGATTCCGAGGGGTCTATCTAGAGCGAAGCTGTTTCCCGTACCATCGGTGTGAAACACGACCTCCTATCGCACTTGCATAAGTATCCAATACTTAAATATATGAGAACTATGCCGTTGTGCCCTCACAACGCGCACAAGTGCAATACTAGCCTATTCCGCAATATCGATGTCCAGTCTCGATAATACTCCGGCTAGGGATATTTATGATTAATCCTTCGTGGACTGATACTGTCTCATATCATTCTCAATCCAGGAACTAATCATATGGACCTCTCTTCATTTATATATCTATGGTGATCTAATCACAAATAATGAGAGTGCAATTTCCTTGTCACATAGTTAATTTGCACAACAACACGTGATCTGTACAAATAGTGACGCTATGGGTCATATTATCCAACAATCTCCCACTTGGCACATAGCCAGTCACTCGAGTGTCCCACACCCGAACTATGTACGGTTCGCTCAAATTGCTGAGAAAGATTTTCGTCAGCGGATTTGCTTAATTATCGTCTGACGCGATTTACACGATCATCACATCGCCACGATGTATGATCTGAACGAATCAGATGATATAGAAGTATATATCTGGATCGTCGATGAGACCTTTAATTCCTTAGCCTGTGCTGACGTCTAGCTCAGCTGCTAAAAGAACTATATCTAATCTAATTAGATTTATTTTCGATCCAAATGGCTTCTATTGCTGCCTCAGCTGCAGCAATAATCCGCATTTGTTGTTTATTCGGCAACAGTTATCTTGCTCGGAATATTTCCAGCTTACTGTCCCAGTGTTCAAACTTTTATAGTACCGTATTATTTACCGGTTTGGAAACTTGCAGCAGTGATCCCAGTCACTTCAAGTTCTCCATCTCCATAGTTTAAGTGAACATCTTTAGTTTCTCTCAGATACTAAAGATGTTCATAATCTTCAATCCAGTGACTATCACTTGGATTGACCCGATTGTGACTCCATATGCTCGAAGCGTATGAGACACCAATACAAGTACATTTTAAATGTAATTTCCAGAGAGTGTTAACAACTCCAAATCTATCCCTGTAGATCTTTATTCCTTGAATAAAGGTTGTTACTCCCCAGAATTCTACGGAGAATTTCTTATGAAAGCCAAGCTTTCACCGATTGCATTATGGGAATTTCATTGTCAGTGCCCTCTCCCACTAACCTCCTTATATACACAAGAATTATTTCTTTTTGAGTCAAATCATAAACTATTATGATTATTTCAAAACGTCAGTTCCAAGAACCTTATGCTTGCTTCAATCCAAACATGGATCGAATAACCCGCAAAGCTTATTTGTCGGTTATATAAAATCGTCAGGATGTTGTAAGCATCCTCCAAAAGGTTTCCTTTTCAGGAAAGCGATTTTGATCTGCAACTGACACATTTCATAAATGAAATATGCAGTTATCAACAAGCATCTTCAAAATGGATTTACCATGGCAACAGGTAAAAGGTTTGAACCGTTATTAACACAATGTTGATAAAGATACCTTTCCGTCAAAAGCCCAGCTTTGTACGTTGGTATGTTGCCTTCCATGTATGTCTTCCTTGAAGACGTTAATGTACCAATAGGCTCAATGCCTTGTGGTACAACAACTAGTATCCAAAATAGTTGTTATACATGGAATCCATTTCGGATTCAT